>JACN01140638.1:0-11152 GCA_000787155.1 Scartelaos histophorus
CGCGACACATGATCCTGAATTTTTCCCCGCTGTTTTGTTCGTCCAAAAAATCCTATTGGTAACATAGATCCTGGCTCCAGATTTGCTCTTGTAACCGAGCCTCATTTGAGCGACGCTAAACCCTATGGATGACGTCACACTCCCTAAGTCCACTTTTTTATAAAGTCTATGGAGGTGACTAATCCTCACAGAATGCTTTTGATTTGGGAAAATACCTGTAATTGGCCAATGATTGATTCCATATATTCCAGGCATTGCAATAACATCTCAATTAAAGCAATCCGGAGGCAGACTATACACCAGAAAAAGTTACTTAGTGAAACTTTGGATGTTTTTTTTTTTGACACAGTCTTGAAATTATTCTAAATGAGAAATGTTATTTTCCTCCATTTTCTCATTCAGAACAATTCTTTTGTGTTTTGGCACCCTCTGCTGGTAACAATAGGGAGTGAGTCAATTTGAAATGACAAATTAGCAGCACGGCTATGACAACAACTTCCTTTTATTCCATCTCAATTGCAGCAGAACCTTCACCAACTCCTCTCCTCTACTTTCAATAGTAAATAGCTGAATATTAAAATGAGTTGATTCTACTAAGTCTCCTCTTTGACGAGATTTCCTAAACATGGTGTCAAATCAGAGTTAGTCCTCGCTCTAGACACCAGAATCCATCTATAATTGCTAACATATATGCAGGATCATTTCATTGTTCTTTTTAATCATAACAATATGATAGAGACAGTAGTTTGAAATCCAGATTAAATACATTGTGTCTTGAGAATACAGGAGGCTATACAAAGCAGCCGTCTCCTGGAGTGAAGATTACAGATCCACAATCGCATTAGTTTATCAGTCTGCCGTGAAAAACATCAAAAGATCTGATTTGTGCAGATAAAGCGCCTCGTATTAGCCCCAAATCAACCGTCTGAGGTGTATTGTTATAGCTTATAATAACAACATGTTCTCATAGCCGTGTGAAGGGACAGGAGCCTGACGTGAACCGGATATGAAATTAAAACTATGGCTTTTTTATCCAAGTTACATTTGCAAACAAACACAATATGGTGGGTTATATTCTTGCGTTTAACCCATTCTTCAAGACAACTGGGAGGTGTGGGTGACATAAAGGTGAACTACATTTGACTTTTTGGTCTTGTTTCTATGGATATGTTATTAAATTACACGTGGTTTTACAGCTCAAAAATACCTAGAAAAACATGGACTCTGACTGTGAGTGGGGCTCGCTTCTCCACAGATCTGACCTGTAACTTGGAGAGGTTTGGATTTTGTGTATTTATTAAGGTTTAACATTCCAAAGCAATAACGAGAGTGTTTTGATGGACCCACCAGAAAAAAGTTACACAATGCACCTTTAAATGAAGCCCAGTGACCATTTTAAATAATAAATAAACTTCTCTATACAAAAGGTGCACTATGAAACTTCTAAGGTGGACGGTCAGCTGCTTGCTTGTTTCCATGGAGATTTTATTTCTTTGAATGGAATGCTCCACAGTATGGCATTAAACTTATCTGCTTTTAATGTACCCAAATATGAAGCCTTACTATGTGCAAAATTGAACTTTTAGTCCTGTTTGAGTGACACTTTATTATTGCAATGTCTATTATTAGTCTGATTATTGTTAGAGAGAAGAATTCAGCCAATATATTTAGAGTTTGTGCAAATGAAACAAAACTCCTGGTATGTTTGTGATGAGAAATATTATAACACATCAGAAAATATTGTAATATGGACCCCATAATACTCTGAGACCCAAACTGTTACCTCAGACGTAACAGAAGTAATGTTGAGTGAGGACAATTTACTTTTTATGTAGTTCTTTTTGCTCAAAACAATTAATTCCCTTTTAGTTCTCTTACTCAGTCTGAATCCCGTCCAAGCGTGTGTGAGTGCATTCTCCGACCAACAGTTCAATTAAATAAGACAGTTTTAATTTGGACCGAGCTAATCAGATAGAGAAGCGCTAATCGGCTCATCTCTGTGCTCTGACTGAGATCTGCTTTTTTTCCCCCTGCGCTCAAACAAAAACAGGATTATCTCATAAAGACATAATGCCTTAACTAGATTACAGCGGCTGCAGTTAAACATGAGGCGAGGTTTCTCATTAGTCTGATGGTGGAAACTGGAAATTGAATGTAAAGGTTATAGGAGCTAGCAGGGCACATATTTTGGACCATACGTTTCTACTTTGAATAGCTATAGGCCGACAATTCGTCTACAGTTTGAGTGCATTATTGCTTTTTTTGGATTTTTTTTCTCACGATTAAACTATTCATTTGCATTTATTTAACTGCATCAGTTTTAATTGCTCAGAACTATGCATAATTTTTGGGAGGAATGTTGCCAGCTTGCCTCCATGGATACAGATATGTTTACTGCCACACTATGGAACATTCTAGGTAAGGCAATGACATCTACATGGAGACAAGATGGCAGACACAGACCCTTTAAGAAAAAGGAAAATGGTGCTTTTTCAGAATGATTTCAGAATGATTTCAGCATGACGTTTATGGTTCTGGAGTTGGATTTAGGTTTGTTTTTGCTTTCTTTGCAGTGACATCTCGCTAGGGGTTTTCTACATGTCCAAGCATCTCAATGTTCATCATTTTCCATGGTGACCATAGACTGTATAAAAAAGTGGACTAAGCGAGTGTGACGTCACTCATAGCGTTTAGCGGAGCTCAAATGAGGCTCACGATGCTAACGGCTACAGGAGCGAATCTGGAGCCAAGCTCTATGTTATGAATAGGATTTTTTTGACAAACAAAATAGCGAAAAAAAAATTCAGGATCATGTAGAGCGGGTTAATAAGAACATTTTAAGACCAAGATGAAGAGGATCACTGCAGCAGGTACAGAGGGAAGAGCGACACGATCCTAATGTAAGTCAATGGGAGCCAGAGTCAAAGGAGCCGGAAGAGCCTCCTGGAGCACTTCCTGTTTGGCACGCGGCGGCTAGCGCGTTAGCTATGTCCATTCATATATACGTCATTATCAAACACAGACAGACAAGATCTGAAAACTGAAAAAAGTTTGCTAATGCTAGCTTGTGGTTGTAATTATATATTTGAGAGACTAGTTTAACTGCACAAATCATCTCACCTCTTGTAGTTCTAGCTAAATTAGTTGGTTATTGTCAGATTATATTAAACTAAAGATCAGATTAAAGTTGATTTTAACCCATGAGACAGAGCAGTGCCCCCAGAGAATGCTGATTAAATTAGCTGCAAACCGTATTTTTATTGTTATTTTTTTTCTATGGGACAGTAGACTTTATCTTTTTATCATAAAGTTCCCAGTAATGGTTAAAAATCCAATAAAAAGTTGTAATCCAAACATAAACATGATAGTTGTTTAATGTCTGTGCTTTGGATGTGCTCCAGTCCTTCCACCTGCTCAGCGCCTCAGCAGTTTGATCGAGATTGTCTTTTTAATATCGTAGGAACATCAGATTTCTCGGCTTTTTGGCTGTTGCTAGGTGACACTTGAATTTTAATCGCCACCAGCCAGTGATCAGAAAATATGTGCCAAGTGCAAAGTTTAATTAAAGATTTATCTGGTTTTAAAAATACTGGCAGGAACATTACAAGGATAAGAGAATTGTCACAAAGCTGTTTTACAACTCATAATGTTGGTTAGTGGCCAGTTTATAAAGTCGAACCAGCATCTAGGTCAAGACAAGAGTGTTCACATTAGGAAAATTAGTTTCTTGATAGTTTGCAGCTGATGTCATCTACATTCCCTGTGATGCTAACTGAAAGCACTGGTCTGTTAGAAACTCTCTTAATCAGGTTAGACTTAATTTGATCTTTATTTTAACACATTCCTACCAGAAAGAGCTGACTTGGCTGGGACTAGGTGAGATGGTTTTTGCTGTTAAACAAATCTCTCACACTCAAAATAGCCAAACAAATTTCAGTTAGCCATTATAAACAGCTAAGAGACCATGGACATTGTATTGATCCCAGGCTCCTGAAAATGTGTTGTATAAACCCATTTTGTTTTTTTTTTCTTAAATTTTCTGTGCTTGCTAATCGTAACTACTAAACATTTTGTCAATAGAAATGCATGTACAACGCGTGATGTCACTGCAGTATCAATTCTGTGCATAGTTTATCTTGAGGAAGCCAGATTATCAGACAAAAACCCACTTAAAATCAAGGAGAACATGCAAACTCTACACAAGGAGACCCCCTTGGATATTGAGTACCTGAAATTGTATGTATAGTAGCAATCCTTGAGAGAAAAGGGTCTCCCATCCCTAACCAGGCCAAACCCTGCTTAGCTTCAGAGATCAGATGTGATTCTTAACGTAGCATTCTTATGATGGTGAAATGTTAAAGGTACATTATATGATTTTTGATTGGAGCTCTGTCACCTGCTTGTTTCTATGTCTTTTTTCTGTCTGGAATGTTCTACAATATGAAATTAAATCACTCTGCTTTCCATGTATTCAATTACATTGGGTTTTACTGGTCAAAATTACCTGGAAAAACGGGCATTCTGACTATGAGTGTGGTCGCCTCTACAGATCTGATTTTGGTCTCCATGACGACAGGTTTAATTCCACACTGTGAAACATTCCAGGCAAAGCAATAATATCTCCATGGAAAAAGCATACATAAAAATGTTGAAATAATGGCATAAAGCTGAGGTTAGTTTTCCTGTTTATGAGGGCGTCAGTGGAATATGCAGAGTGCACAGATCTGCTGAATTCACTTTGCTCGACAATATCTCACCAGGCGGATTATTGATTTAATTATCACAGCATTAGCTCAGATAAACCCTCTGTGCACAGACACTGTTTAGTTTGGCTCGCAATCAAGATGCCAGCGTTACACACAACATTCACCAAAACACGGACCGCTGTGTACAACAACCCACTAACAAGAAATATGAGAGTGGACTTAAGCAAGTCTGATAAATTGTGATGATTAAATTTGGTTTAAAGATATGCAAATCGCAAATATATTATGCAATGTAGGAACATTATGCAGTATTTTATACTAGCAGTTCATTTCTAGTTCTGATTCACATTAAATTGATAGAAAAAAAGAAGTGAAATGTATAATTTACCAGATGCAGTATTAGTCATCAAAGATGTGTTGTTGTTTCTTGCACAGTTTTTCACTCTTCATTTACAGGCATCATTTACATAATTTACTTTCCTGGTGGGGGTCTCTATGGATATTTCTTTGCCTGGAATGTTCCACAGTATTTGCTTGGCAAGAATGATCTCTGTAATCTCTGCTTTTTTTTTAAATAGGACATCAGTCTGGTCCCCACTCCTCTGTGATATGATCGTGACATCAGATTTGCTTTTTGTTTTTTCATTGTGCATGTTAAATGAAGGAGGTCATTAGTCATCTATCATTTTCAATGTAATGGGATTCCTCTCACCTCAGCTTAACGGAGTTTAGTGCTTCACTCATTAATTCTGCAATAATCCAAGATGTTTTTCAGTCCCCCATGATATTTTTTCTTTGTTTTTTACCTCTCAAGCAGCCACAGAATCACAATCACATCTGAAAACAAGTGGATTCAACAGTGACCAGACTCACTTCTTTGTATAGTATAGAGGAAGTGTGTGTTCTGGATGCCAGGCAATCACATCTCCACAGATCAGACTTGTAACTTGGCCTGCTGACATCACTTCCTTGTTTCCATTGGAGGTTTATATGCCTGTTGAACAATATGGGTAAAGTAACAATAAAGACAAAACCAATATCATTCAAAGCTATTAAACTATAACAAAATGTAATCCTTAGTTCTGAAAAAACAAAGTGAGTTCTTGAAGTAGATAGGAGGTGGTCTGTGGAGGCCCTGTGGTGATGGCTGAGTGTATAAAGCCCCTGTGAGGGTCATTGAGATGCAAGAGAGGTTTTCGGAGAGAAACGGTCCGGACTTTTCCATTAATGCCATATTTACTTTAGCCGGGATCCTCACAGTTGGAAATTAAACCGTGTGCTTCGGATCTAATCACAGCAGGCTCCGCTCAAGCTGCTGCTAATTCTGCAATTATCCTGAAAACACAAAGCCATTAGGCCACGCGTTTAACAAGCCCCGCTTTAATTTCCCAGAAGGCACCGGGAGGAAAATGTTGATTCAGTTCATGAAGAGAGAAAAGGGAGTTTATGGTGAACAACATGAGGTGTGCTATAGGCTGTAAGTCCAGGTTAAATGGGAGTGCAGTGCAGGACAGAGCCTATTCTAGCATGCAACTCTACCGAGGAATCACTGCTTTTGAAAGAAGAACCCAAACTGAACTGACACCGCCCAGAGATAGAAGCTGGTGAGAGAGTAGCTCAGTTGTAGAGTTTGTCCACTGATCTAAAGGTTGATGGTTCAAATCCCACTCTCAGTATAAACATCTTGGGTAGAGTGGTGAAATCTACTGACCCACAGGTTGGTGGTGCAAAGATACTTGGTGATACACTGGTGCATGAATGTGTGTGTGAATGGGTGAATGATTCCTTGATGTAAAGCACTGTGAGTGCCTTGAATCATGACTATTTGCCATTCAGCACATGTTCTTATTATTTATTAAAGGAGCACTTTGTAACTTAATTTAATCGTAATTGCACACAGAGCCCCACCGCATGTAGGACTATAACACTTCTATTCATAACATGAGCTCATTTATCAACACATAACAGTTAAAATATAACCATAAAAAATCCAAAATCAAGCACTGCCTACAGTCCTATCGGCCAATTAGCAGAAGGGCAGGACCTGGATGTGGTTCTCTTAGTCCAGTGGTGGGAGTGGCATGTGCCTTGTGCCCTGATGGTCATTAATTCATTTTCATTCAGTTTTGCTCTTCATTATATGGCAGGGAGCACAAACTTATATATTTACTGCCAAAGTAATACGCCTTCATTTACAAGGCATGTTTAGCCAAATTGTATATATGCAGCAGTATGAGGAAAGGTCATTAGTAAAGAGAAAGGACCTTCAAAAAGGCACCCAATCTGCAAATAATTGTTTTTATTTTTTCTTGTTTTTTTGGGCTGAGATAAAGCTATAATTTTCTCAGGACTCTTATTGATTTCTGTTGCTGATTTTGATCATCTAATTGAGAGCGTTGCAGTGGGTGAAACTGAATGAGATAAACCACATTGTGATATTGAATCTGAAGATGGATTCCCCACGGAGACAAGCAATTGATGCCAGCAGGCCAAAACATGGGAATATGCTAGATTTGTTTAATTTCATACTGTGAAACATCCCAGGTAAAGCACAAACACAAATTACATGAATTATATAAACTATAAATTATAAAATAAGATCTAGAAACTGCATTGCATACCGTTAAGGTCAAACTCCAGTCAACACCAGTATTCCAACAGACCTTTATTCATTCCTCATCTAAGCCAGTTCATGTTTGAAGTGCAATTGCATCATGGGAAGTAAAGTCCTTTTCTTTACTATTTCAGTTCAAAGGAGTACAACCGAGAAAATGCCAGCAAACTTTATGTTTTCATGCACCAATTGCATTCTGAGAGTTTCAGCAGTGACAGTAAATTCTTTTTTATATTACCCGTAAAACATAATATCCAATCTAGTCTGGATATGGACCCAACAGCAGTTAAAGTGTCATGCTGTTTTGTTACCAAGTAATGACATACACTTCTAACATTAACAACTTTTATTACACTGTACTTTCAATATATGTGTGTACTTTTACTTATGAATAGGTTTTGGTTACCAGTTCTATGACTGTGCAATATTAAAGGGTCCATACTACTACAGTGTTGTTTCCTTATCTCAAACATATCTGGAGTCATGTATCAGCTTTAAATCACAAATCCTGTTTATTTAGACTCTTCTCTGAAATGGAAAACACACTGTTCCACCTTGTGATGTCATGGGGTAATACAGGAAGTGCTCCACCGTGTTTTTAAACTCCATACACTTTCAATAGAATCATTTTAATAATTGGTCTGGGAGGTCTGGAATTGCCCGTCACTGCTGAATAGAAGGTAAAAAGTAGATGTTAACCTGAAAATGAACTCTTTATGGCATCACAAAGTGGAAGCATTTTAAAATTTTAATATTTTGAACTGTATCCATGGGTTTTAGACTGATAAAATATAAGCCCAGTTGCTAAAGTAGTGGATGGATGGATGGATACTCATAGTTTTAGCTGGGTGCCATGTTTGATTCATCTTTTCTCCTTTGATTTAAATTAAATTAGGTCAAAAACAATCCTTAGTCATGAAATATCGGTTTTTAAGTTATCAATAGTCTGAGTGCATAAGCCCCAGCCCTCTCCTGAACAAAAGGGCGGTGTTGTGACATAGGTACTGGACCCTTCAGTCCTTTGTTCCCTTCAGCATACACAATATTGTCCCCTCCAACGCGAGGCCTTCACTGACTGACAATCTGCCTGGGACATTGCATTTTGGGGCTGATTTTCTCTATACGTTCCGTGCGCTCCTCTGGGGAAATTTGAGCATTCGTGACTCAAATGCCTCGTGTCTCAGATGTGGAGGAAATAGCAGGTCGAGCGCTGGGGGACGTTTGCTGTAAACGCACTTATTGACTTGATGGTGCCCCTGTGAATATTGTGGAGGGAATTAGGCTCACTTCCTCTCAACAAATAGGCCTGCTGCTCTGTCAGTTGTTAGCTGCATCCAATCTCAGGGCAGGTATGCAGACTAAAGTGGGAGAAAAATCAAGAAAAAATAAATACATAAAGTACTACAACAGTGCCGCGTATATTACACAGTATGGACCTAATTTATCAAGGGTTTGCTTAGGTGTAAAACAGCTAAAAATGCTAAAAGTGTAACCAAAAAGGATGCAGTGTAATTTTGTTCTTTTGACTGAACGAATCTGCAATTGAATAAGGCTCATTTTGGGAGGAAATACAAATTATGTTTAGTTAGTTATGGATTCTCGTAGATGGGTGAATATAAGATAATATTACATTAATTCTTACATTTCTGTTCATGAGCTCTTTGACAAAACCAGTGGCACAAGCTCACATTGTTCATCCGGCGAATACTTCAGTTCCACAGAAACAACATGAAGCATTGACACTAATAATTACCTCATTGTTTACACGGCAACGCAAACTCATAACAAACCGGTGCTGTGATGTGTTCAGTGGGCAGAGTAAATAAGCCATGATTTATGTGTGAATAAAAAGGTGTCACGGTGCGTTCGTGGGAGGATTTATGAGAAGGAGTTTATAGATTCACGCTTTGAAGATTAAACGTATTTAATCAGAGCCAAAACAATCAGAGTCTCATTAATTAAAGTGAAGAGAGATTCATTTAAACCTGCAGTGTGAGAATTAACAGCTCCACAAGAGATCAGAGGAAACGGACTCAGCTTTACTGTTAAACTACCCACGTCTTATCTGCAAGTTTCTCCTGTTATGACAAAACTGTTTTATAACAAAATAATTATGCTAGATAAAAATTGTATTGAAGTATGTGGGAGTTGCATGATTACGTTTTACAATTATAGACCCTGTATCAGATTTGGACCAATTATTTATCTTGCTCCATTTATAATTATAAAGGGTTTTCTTGTCCGATAATCAGGATGTTTTTATTCATTTTTAATCATGTGTTTTATGAAATTCCACTGTCTCCTTAGAACAAGAAGACACAAATCGAATCAATGCTTAAATACGCGTTTGCATGCTAGTAGGTTTATCATCACTGTCATCACTGCTGTTACTGAAATGTCCCATAGTGTGGCATTAAACGTCTATCTCCATGGAGCCAAGTGGGTGATGTTACAAGGCCAAATTAAAGGTTAAAACTGTTCAATCTGTGGAAAAGTGACCCTGCTCTCAGTAAGATGTTTTTCAAGATAGTAAAATTAATAGTAAAAGATAATAATAGTAGTAATAGAGTAGTAGTAGTAATAGTAAAAGATTAGATAGTAAAAGTTTCAGCCAATACTGTGAAACATTTTAGGCAAAGCAATGACATCTTCATGAATACAAGCAGGTGATGGACCCTCCCCTCAAAAAAAAAATTACACCGTGCAACTTAAAGTGACAGGTTGGACAACATTTTACATTTTACTTGTCTTCCTCTATTGAATTATAAAGACTTTCATAGTCCAAGGCAGTTTTTATTCATGTTTAATTACGTATTTTATGAAATTGCACAATTAATAGCAATAATAATAGTAATAATAAAATAAAATAAAATAAAATAAAATAAAATAAAATAAAATAAAATAAAATAAAATAAAATCATCAGAGTGAAGCTCATAATGCACAAGGTGATTGAGAAATAATATTGTATTACTGTAAACCAAGCTAGTTTTTCTTTATTTTTTTCACAAACTTCACAAAATGTCTATGCAGTCAAAGATAAAAAGGTGATTTCGGGTGATTCAGGTATAATTCTGTGTTGTTCTGATCTGTGTTAGACAGTAAGAACTTTCTAACCTAGCTTAAAGGTGCACTGTGTAACTTTTTGGTTGTTTCTATGGATCTGGATGTCATTGATCTGCCTGGAATGTGACCACAGTATGACATTAAACAGCTCTATCTTACATTAATTCAATTACAGCAGATTTTTATAGCTCAGAAATACCTAGAAAAAGAGGTAATAGGTGTATCTGACCTGTAACTTGGTCTGCTTTGGTCTCCATGAAGATACAAAGGTTTAATATACTGTGAAACATTCCAAAGGACAAAGGAATAACATCAGAAAAGCATTTGACAGACCTTTAAGCATTATCTACAAACACTATTTCAATGCAATTTACCACCATGTTTTTCTTCTACATAAGTTTACTGTTTCCCCAAACTTGAGAGAAGGCGTGCGGCGTCTTCAGATAGAGATCTCAGTTTGACTTTTCCATTTCTTATTTTGTGTGTTGTTGATAACCTGAGGATTTTCCATGACCTCGGCCACAGACAGGTGAGCAGATACACATCTCAAACGCAAAGCTCCAAAATCAATCCTCCGCCTCCAGAAAACGATAAGAACCAACTGCATCTGACAGAAGGACAGCTCAGGCAAACGCAATTAAACAAGGTATTTAACTGAGAGAGATTTAACGTGCACGGTTGATTTAGATGTAGATAAAAACAAATAAATAAAGAGAAAAAGTTTTGTGTGTGTGTTTTGTTTTTACGTAGATGGTAAATTAAGTTGAG
>JACN01040740.1:0-16237 GCA_000787155.1 Scartelaos histophorus
CTGCTCAAACATAAATCCTTCAAATGTGAAGTTTTACTGCTAAAATCATTCTATTGACACAGACATTTATAACAACAATCTTGACGTAATAACAGATTTGCCTCGAGTTCTTTGTGGAGTGAGTTAGCTTGTTTTCCTGGCAGGCTAACTAAACCCATTGACATGCACTAGCCTAGCACCAGCGACCTCTGCAAATACAAGGACTGGATGGATCATTTTAAAAAGTGACTCCACACATCTACAACACTCTGGCTCACTAGGAAATGAGCCCCTATGTCCAAATTTCCGGAGTATCCCTTTAAGCAGGACATTTTACTTTTAAGTTTTTTGAAAAACCTACCTCGATAAAGTCAGTATCAAATATTTAGCGTGTCCTTTTGAAGATCTAAGCTTAATAAAGTCTGGTCTGGTGGCTCATCTTACCTTAGAGATTATAAATCCCCTTTTTTCATGGCAAATTTCTCTGATCGGGCCAAGATTTTAACACTTATATCAAGTTATTCATCTTGTTTTCAGATTTATTATCTACTTATGAGTTCAGAGACTGCTTCATTCTAGTCTAGAGGTAGTTTATTTTAAGAGAACTTGTCAAGTAAAATGATCTTGCTGCATGGAGAGATCATTTCACTACTTTTAAGTCATTTTGTGATAGATTAAAGTTTTTATATCTTAGATTTTGGCCAAGCTTTTTTACTGTCTATAGCCCTTGATCGGCCCTCTGCTTCATTTGTGCTTCAATCATTGGCTGTAATATATATCCTGACTCTGGCTCCCATTGGTTTACATTGGAATATTGTGGCCCCTCTCTCTGGAACTGCTGTGAACCTGCTGTACATGTTCCATTCGTCTGTCAAAAAGAATCCTTCATTCAATTCATAAGATAGAACCTGCATCCAGATTCGCTCCTGTAGCATCATGAGCTTCATTTGAGTGACGCTGAGCACTATGGGTGACGTCACACTTGCTCAGTCCACTTATTTATCGGTGGTTTTCAGATTCTAGAATGTGATAATGTCCTACACTCAGAATTTATTGGTGGTTTTCAGATTCTAGAATGTGATAATGTCCTACACTCAGATGAGGGGCAAGGGGCAGTTTTCCCTGCCACTTACATTGTACTTTGCCATATCCAAAAGGTAAACTAAGAAATATTTGACTTGATCATTTCTTTTACCAACTAGACCCAAGAACTCACTGAATTACAAAAAAAAAACCCAGCATATTAGAACTTTTTTTTGGTTGCCCTCCATCTGTAGTAAATAATCTAGGAATATAGAATGGTGTGGCAATACAGTCTATTCTTTTAAAAGACCCTTTCAAATCTTCTGTCATCAAAATGTTAAAAATGGAGGCAAAATGAAGCAAACATAATATATTTGCAATGATTAACTGATGAGCAGACCTCAGTGCTAATGGTTTTACGACCTTGCTACAAAAACTAAAGAACTATTTTGAATTTTCAAGGTACAAATCATAATTACTTTGCTTCTCTGTTAAGATGGATGGGAAAAAAAATGCTTTGTAACCCTAAAATAGTATTTGGGCTTCACAAAAAAGTATAATTCATGATGAAATGTGTAATATATCTGTAGATGAAGTGAAAAACTGTTGTGGGCTCAACATTTCTGTGAGGATTTGTCCAGTAAAACCTCAGTAAAACACAATAGTAAGTGTTTTTAAACTGGGTTCTGAATTATTCACATGGATCTGAGAGGTTTTCAGTTTCCAAATTGTCCTTGATTTTAGATTATTTGTGATAGTAAGTGTTTAAACTGGGTTCTGAATTATTCACATGGATCTGAGAGGTTTTCAGTTTCCAAATTGTCCTTGATTTTAGATTATTTGTGATATTCTGAAATGAATACTAATTTTCCCATGAAAGCCGCATTATGTTCCACTTCACTTTGGCTCCATCTGCCTCCATTCTGGACTTTAGAAAGTTTTTGTTTGCAGTTTTTCAAAAAGTTTATATATGCGGCCCTTGATGAAAAAAGTTTGGACGCTCCTGCAGTCCTGTGTATTCTGGATCCCAGGCACGTTCTGAAGACCTGAACTCCAAAAATGATGCATGTGAATACTCGCAATGTGGTGAAGAGTTCATGCTAGGAACAAGATGCTATTGTCTGCAGGCTTGGCAACTTTCACTAGAATAATATTCACTTCACACCAGACAGTACTGTTTTACTTTAGTCCAGATGTACGATATTTCTCCGTGTCTCCTTGAAGGTCAGTGCGTCTCCAACAGTAGACGCTCCATCAGCACGTCCGTCTTTGTGGCTCCGAGCTGGTTTTATAGTCTTTGATTTGGAAAAACAATCATGCGCGCCATTGGGATTTTTATAGTCCTCGAAATAGAACCAAACTAGCCGTATATCTCCGGACGAAAGGTCACGTTGCTAATGTTTGATCAATATTCGTCCTGCAAGACTCTCGAAAAGTGCATTGTGTAACTTTTCAGATCTCATAGTGTTTTTCTAAGCATTTTTGAGCCACTTGTAATTGAAAAAAACGTAAAGTAGACCTGTATAATGTCATATTGTGTTACATACCATGAAATCTCCATGGAAACCCCTATCCGAAAAGTTACACAGCGCGCCGTTTAAGTCTAAAAAAGTAGCGCAGACTTGTTGGCTCATGTCCCTGTGGTGTCTGAAGATAAGGAGGCCAGATAAGATTAGCAGCTGGTTTGTTTTTGCGTGATAATCCTCTCTTCCTGTCAATCTAAAGCCGTCCTGACACAGCAGGATAGAAGACTACTGTAAAAATACACGCTTCACTTCACACTTACACTTACGGCCAATCGTAGCAGTGTTTGACATGTTGGTTCCGAGACGGTGGTCAAACATTCCAACGAATAACATCTAGAAAGAGTGAATAAAGTAACGTGCAAGGAGATATGTCCAGATTAGAACCCAAGTATTCTTCTAGTATTTGAATTTTCATGTTAAATAAATATTAAACAAACTAAAGCAACACTGTCTAACTTTTAACTTTTAATCAGAAACTAACAGAGCAAATTAACTGAAGCAATTGTTGAAATGTCCAAAAATATGATATTATGACAAAACTAATCAAAATAACTTGGTTTTTTGTAGATATTTTTGACTTTCTTGAGGGTTTTGTGTTAGTAACTGTGGTCTAACACTGTTTGGATACTTTTGTGATAATAAAAGTAGGTGTTGATCTGATCTGTATATTTGTCTATTGTATATATTTGGTTCTGGCCCCCTAGAAAACAGGAAATTACCCTTAAAGGTCATGTGTGGTAGTGCATGCAGTAAAAAGGCTGAAAAAAGCTGAGCCGGCTCATGTGTTGTAGCTGTAGATACACTATAAATAAGTAATATTGTTTAAAATTATTCATAAATAAGGCGGGTATAAACTATTTACAAGTTAATTTAGATGCTAACATGCTGAGTATTAGAGTGACTGAGTATTAGTAGGGTTAGCATTAGCATTATAAAACGTGGTTGCTGTATTTCTTTGCATTTAAACTAATGTATACTGAGTTATTGTTACACTTTCACCACATAAAGAACAGACTAAACCCTAAACCCTGGCATCTCTGACTTATTGTTTGAGGTGTACGAGCCCAGTGTGGACTTATGTCTTATGGTGAAACATTTTATCTCACAATACACTTTCCATGGCCACAATAATTAGAGTTTTATTCAGGTTTGTGTAGTGCAATAAAAATAGGCGACTTTAGTATATTTTTTTGGCTAAGAGTTTTGTTTGTTTTTTAAGTTGGAGAAGGAATGATTTAATCTTTTGGTTAAATTTGCATATTTATGGTGATTGTTTTGTCTTTCAAATATAGAAAATGCATTTCTAATTAAAAAATAGTTTCGTTTTTTTAATTCCAAATAACCAGTATGCAGTAACACACTCCATAACTTTTCTTTCGTTTTTTCCACAAATAAGGGGTGAATTCTTTTAGATTTTTTTCCATACATCACTGTACATTACATTAACTTGAAATCAGTTTATCCAAAGAGAAAGCCGTCTCTAAAGTTAGCCTCTGAACTGTGTGTGAAGCTTTTCTGAGTAACACAGTGAGTCTTTGAGTAAACTGTCTTAAGCCGTGACCCTACGTACACACATAATCAGGTTTGTTAGCTTTATTAGCTTGTACACACAGTTAGCGGGACAGGGGCCCCTCTGACGGGCTCCAAAACCACGTTACAACGCAGGGGCCGTGCTGACGTGATAAACACACTCACATTAGCCTGACCGTCCTGACCTTTGACCTGAACTCTGCACAGTCCGAGCTGGTTCACGTGAGAATCAACAGCAGAATACACTCTGCCAGTGTTGTGTCTGACAGAAGACACGGTTACATAATCACTGTTATCATACGATTTCAAGGCTTCAGAAGCGGCAAAGAGTAAAGAGTGTAAAGTGTGAAGCCACGGGAACAGCTGATAAGAGACGGGCCCAGAGGCACAACATACAAACTCAGGAAACAGCGGAAATAATGAGAAGAATTTATTACTAACCTCTCGTAAAGTTGTAAATTTAAACTGGAGCATCTCATATACATTATCCATGGAATTTATCCTCCGCAAATAATGACATCCAGTCCACAAAACTACGCTATTAATCCAGTTTGAGATGTTATTTGAAAGTAAAAAGTCGAGATAGTTCCTGTTTCCATCCCCACAGCGACAGATCGAGGTGAAGCTGCAGATTAGCGATAGTGCCTCTACTTTCTGTGGACTTCATATCCAATCTTTTATGCTTTAAAAATCCATGTATTGCACCACATTTTACACATAATAATAACTCAGTTTTGACTTGTATCTAAACTTGAAGGTCAAAGCTCTGATCTTTGAACACTTCAGAGTCTCAGAGCGAGTGGTTTTACTGTAGACAGGAAACAGCTGACGGGATCGCGCTCACAACTTTATATCCTGTGGTCCGCAGACAGATCCCACTGCAGACTGAGAGATCGGAGATTTGAAGTCTCTTAAGATTCTCCTTGCCTGTGGTGTGTGCTTTTTGTTACAGATGTAAAAATAGTTCAACATCGAAAAATCCTGTTGTGTGTAGCGGCCTTTACTTGACTAATATAACGTGCAGAAGCAGTATTCTTACTTGAGTAATACATTGTATAGTGTAACAGTACTCTTACTTAAATAAAGTATAGTGCAGTGTAACAGTACTCTCACTTGAGTAATATATCATACAGTAATATATCGTTTCCAACACTTTTAGTATCGCTATTCTATTCTTTTTTATTTTCTGGAGAGTTGCAATAGTCTCCCAGGTGCACCACCTCCAACTGTTCTTCCATGTTCTTAACCTCAACAACAACAGTGTCATCTCATTGTGCTGATGCAATGAACTTGATTGATTATTTATTTAGGCTCTATTGTGTTCTCCGATGAAATAACTGAAGCACAAAGAGCCTAAGCAGTTTTAGATTAGATATTTCCCCAAAGGCCTATGCTCTTTTTTAAAATGCACAACTGTTTCCCACGGCTCTCAGTTAGGACATTTTCCCACTGCCTCAACACCTCTGTGGTCACAGTATTCTCTGATCAAGTGCCCAAGCACCGGCCCAAGCATCTTATGATTTATGGGAGCACAAAGTACAATAGGCTATCACATCCATATTATTCATGTCGGAAGTGCCGCTACTCTGAGAATGGGAAAAAAATTCTAAGCAGTGAGACGCTTGAAAAATAATGTTTATGCCGCAATTCTGACAATTAGACGTCAATGTCTTAATAGCGACATGTAGGAACAGCAGCATGGAACTGAACATATATACAGCTATGGCATCTCCATGGTAACCTGAAAAGTTATGCAGTGCACTTTTAAGTCAACACCTCCTAGACCTCCCTACATATTCATTTATTCACTTGTAACCAGCTCTGTTCTGTATGAGCCGTGTGAAAGCTTTGTGCCCAGACCCCTCTGTTGTAGAAGTGCTTTAGATTAGCCGCTATCAGGTTAGCGTGGGCTTTGTTCTGGCTCATTGTTGGATATTTCCTCTCCTCTTCAGGTAGAATCCTATCTGCGGTCGCTTTTATTAAAATCTCGATTTCAATATCTCACTTTGCGATTGGAGTCACGTCTGGAGCCCGCACGACCGCACAATGACTTGATATGGTATTGGATTGGAAAGGCGCTGGAGCAATAAGCATTTGAAACAGCAAACAGTGCGCAAATAAAGCATGTGTCTGCGTGCACGCTAATAAAAAGAGCCGAGTGGAGGAGGTTTGATTAGCGCAGACAGAAATCACCCTGATAAGATCCAGAAGAGGAGCTTTGCACATGGACCGGGCCAGTCAAAATGTGTTATGTGCTTTCACCGGGACAATGACAAGACTTTTTTTATAGATTTCGAAAGGTGGAGAGTTACATTTACTTAGTAACTTTTGAAAGAAATTGTAGTTTTACATTTTTTGCAGCGTACTTTTACCCCTACTTCAGTAATATTTAGTTTGAAGTAACAGTACTCTTACTTGAGTAAATGTTATGTAACTGTAAGTTAATCTACAAGTGACATAAGCTTCATGCAACAGTATGAAATGATTTGAACATTTGTGTTTCTTGCATCAGATATGATTTTGTTTTGTCTATTTTTGTAAATAAAAATCAGATCTGATGTCCCGTCAGTTACTTTGTATCTTAGTTTTGATTAGTACTTCTCCCAAATACTTTTTGTTATTGCAGAGTATGACTTCTCTGTACTGCATGATGGCTGAGCAACTCACCCTTATGCTTCACAACGAGAAGGTTTGGGGTTCAATCCCCAGTTCACCCATGCCTTTGTGTGTAGAGTTTGCATGTTCTTTTGGAGATGTGCTCCACATGCTGCCCACTGCCCCTGAGGAGATGCCTCAGGGACACTGAAGAATGAGTCAACTGCAGAGGGTAAATTCCCCTGTGGCCACAGTGAAGTACCTTTTCTATACTACTTGAGTAACAGAGTAACACAGATGCAGCATTCAGGAAAATATAACTGATGCGTCTCAGACCGGGGTAAATAACTCCAACAGTGAGTGTGTGTGTGTCCTGTGGAGCAGGGTGTGCTCAGTGGGGGGTTTCACACACTGGAGCTCACTATAGACACTGGCATGGTGAATACTGTTTGTTCCATCCAGAATGGATTCTTTAGTTAGAACAAGGGTGGGCAGTTCTTTTTTCCATGGGGACACATGAGAAACAAAAAATATTGTGGAGGAACGAGCCAAAATGCTTAACTCAGTTCTGCATAATATTCATTGTATTTCTTTACAAAAACCAGTAAACAGCAGTGTTTTGACGCTGGTCAGACTGGTGAGAGTTTATGTTATGACTAAGCAATGAAAAGGGAGGGAGGGAGTCATTTTTATCTCTTAAATAAAAGCAATACAGCTTTAGTCCATGCATGAGGTCAAATTATAAAACATGTTTACTCTGTAATTCCATATTAGCTTCAATGGGCCAGTCAGAGTCGACCAAAGAGCCATATGTGACCCAGGAGCTGGACAATGCCCTGGTCTCTGGTGCTCTATCCCCACCCATAATATCATCTTTAAACTGTTGCTCCTATTCCTGTGTTACTTAAACGATGGACGATGTGCAGTTACCAGAATGTTCAATGGTTTGATCCTTTGCCCCACACACCCATTCAACCCTTAACCATATATGTTGGGATTATTATATATTATTGCTGCCTGAAAAAATCCATATCTATCTATCTATAAACCCTAGCTATGATCAGGGAAGTCTTTTGTGATGTCACCAAGTACTTAAAACAGATAAACTATGAATTGAAAATGCTATTAAAACACCATACAGAAGTAGATTTTATGTTTAGTTTCACTTTAATAAAATGTGTTCAGAAATACACACCAAAAGTTCTACTTGGATTAACTGGAGCTGCACAAAATGGATCCTTGTGAGTTTGGTCCAACATTCGTTCATCGTAACAATCTTCCTTCCAGTTGCATTTCAGACACAATACCCCAGCCTGTTTTTATGTGCCAGTGTCTTATTTTAATAATACATTTCAAAGGTTAAATATATATTCTTTAGTGTATTTTAAGGAAGACAAAGCAAATATTCATGAATCCTTTGTGAAGCCATAATTATCCACGCTGACACCTGTCCCGCCCTCACATGTGATTTCTCAATAATAATAATATGAAGCAAAGGTCATAGAGAATATGCATAATGCAGTTCACGGAGAGTTAATGTAGCAATAAAACACGCTTTTATTAGCTGCTTCATTTTGAGAATTAAATTAAAATGACATTTACCGTAAAATTGCCAACAGAGTTCATTTAAAGCCAGATTAAGCTGATGGCGGCGTAGTAATAATAAAAACTGGAGCGTGCCAACCCCACATGAAAAGCAGCTTTGTTGTTTGAAGAAATAAAAAAATGAGTGTGGAAATATAAAAAGTGTTGGAAGAAGGAGTCAGTAGTCAGTCAGCACTTATTACAGATACAAAATAAGACCCAAGAAATGTCAAAACACTTAAGTCCAGTTGAATTTTGTCCACTCATAGATACTAACTACTTACTAGATATTAGACTTGAGCAGTGAGACGGATTCTAAAGATATTTTTAAGTTCACAAACTCATGAGGAACTATCCTGAGTGGACGGTTATTGTGGGCAGACCAGTCATGTCGCAGCATTGAGGTTTGTGCAGAAGCCAAAGGTGAAGCGTCCAAACAAAACAGAACAAACATGGTGACGCCCACAGACGTACTTCAGCAAAATGGCACAAAAGCTCAGTACTTTTTATCTGTAAAACACACACTCCTTATTTATTGGAAAGTGTGTAAAACAGATTATTTACAACTGGAGAAATGGAAGAATATCTGGAGCTGGTCTCCATGGAACATGCAGCGCTCGCTCTGGGAAAGAAGCACCCAAACATGTTTGAGTGAGTCTCTCCTTAAACCAGAATAAATGACACACATCTCAGTATAATGGCTCAGCTAAAAGCCTGTAGTTATACAAGACGCACAATCCCACATCAGATAAATATATAAATATAACAGCGGTGATAGTGAAGGGTGGTAAAGATGATCATAATGTTTGTTGTTGTTTATTGGTGGTCTTGTTATTACTGTGTGTGCACGTGTCACAATGGCAAACTACACACTGCACAAGCGCACACACATAAATGCATACGCACAATTACAAACACCTCCCTTGTCCTTGTAACTTGTCTGTGATGTTGTGTCTAGAAATAAATGGAAAAAAGAAGAAAAAAAATGCGTACATCTGCTGATTTTAGCGTCAGTATAGACTATTTAGTTTGTGAAAAACATGCAGGAGGAGCTTTGTGCATTTTAGGTTTTTGAGGTGGTCAAACAAACATGTACTTACATGTGTAATTACCCATACTCACAAATGTAATTACAAAGGAACATGCAGGCTCCAGGCTAAAACAAGGGTTCTGAACCTTTTTAACCTCAAAGCCACAATTTAAAGAATATATGATGACAAATTGACTTGAGTTTTTAAACATGTTATGATGGTTTTTCCCTCATCATTAACATACTCAGTTATTTGAGTGATTCAGGCATGTTTGTATAATTCTGTATTGCCCTGCATTTGAGGCTTAAGTGTTCAGAAAGTACTATTTTCATCTACCCCATATCTCCACCCACTCTTCTGTACTTACTTGTGATTGTTGAAGGAAAATGAATGTTTCTATAATACCATGTCGTGGATTCGTACAGTACAAATCAGAAAAACTATGGCGAAACTTCACTTAAGTAGGTTTATATTTATACCACAGCCAACGTGCAATTTTACAGTGAGAACAGCCAAATCCAAAAAACTAAAGTAATTACAGCAAAATTTGCAGCAGCAGTTAGCATAAGCCAGCACCCACATAGTCAAGCTAAGGACAGACAAGAGAATGAGCGACACTCTCCCCTTATATACCCCCTAGCCCCTCCCCCTGGACTAACCAGTTAGGGTTTTCAGGCTGAAATACAGGCAAAACTCTACTGAGATGAGACTAATTGAAACCCAAAACATAATAAGAATGACTTAAATAACTTCTCATATGATTACCATTTCTTTAACTAAGAACCTTAAGAAAACAAAATAAACACACAAATTAACAGTAATGGTTTAGTCCATGGTCATGTGACCTTCCATTAGCGCCACCATTTAGAGCACGACCAGGAAGTGCCCTGGTTTGGCCCCTGGACCAAAGAGCGGCATGGACGCAGCTGCAGGTAAGTGTGGCGTGTAGACATCGCCTGTGCACCTCGAGAACACCAGTGGGGTAAAGAGTCCACACAGAGGGAACAGTTGGGGTGTGGGTACAGGCCCTGGGTTCTGTGAGCAGGAAACAGTCTACTGGAGCTGGGCAAAGCAAAAAAGCAGAAGTGCTCTGTGCTCTGCTGGCAAAGCCACACTCTCGAGCCAGAGAAAGACACGCAGAGGATGACGGGTGTCCATCACATACCAAAAAATTAAATAAAATGATAATCTACAGATAAAAACCACTCCTATATTTAAAATTATATTTCTAAACATTCTAATTCATACCCAACTTAAAGATCATGACATAATTTTACACACACTTATTTAAAAAAATACTTGCTTTTACCAAGGACCACATACTTACAACAGCTGTTTCATCCAGCTCGTATATTCATCTAATAAGAAGATTCTCATACATCTTCAACAGGGTGAAGTGCCCAAATAAAAGTACAAAGGCAAAAGATAACTGAAGTAAAGGTGAAAATATCACATGAAAAAATCCAAGTAGTAAAGTCAAATTATTATACCTGTTTAGAAAAGTATTTTAAGAGTAAAAGGTAAAAGTATTTTGCAGAGACTTGTGATTTTGATAAAGAATTTGGCTGAATTTAAATGTAATAAGTTATAATAAGTAATAATAAGTCTCACTTTTCAGTCCAGATCTAAAATGTAGTGCTGTAGGAAGTACAATTACATACTCTCAAATGCAGTAAAGTAAAAGTAAAAAGTGTCCACTGTAAAATTTACCAAAGCAAAGTACAAATACCTAAAGGATTGTACTTTTGTACTTTGTTTCCATCACTGACCTTCAGCAGTTAAAATCATTGAAATCCCCGTGTTTTCCGTGTCTCCTCCATGTCAGAACCTCATTTTATTTTCAACATTTGGAGAAAACCAGCAGCTCTTCCGTCAGCCGGCTCGGTGTTTGTGATGGAGAGCTGCATCCAGGGAAGCCCCTCGCAACCCTCAGGACATAATTAGCCCTGCGCGCACCGACCAGCGCTACATGCTAACGCTCCAGCTCCCGGGGTCAGGCCTTTGATTAGCGAACCCGGGTCTGTCCTCCAGCCCTGGCCTCCTTGCGCTCCAGCTCAGCCAGCCTACCAGAACATGTACATGAAACGTTATTAGCGGGGAGGACACGGGCGAGGAGCTTCATTTTCATTTTCTTGTTAAAAAAAGTTGTACGGCGTCGCGTGGAGAAGAGGTTAGCGTCGTCCCTCAAAGCGAGAGGAGTCTGGGTGATGAAATTAATAGCTTAGTGTGAATCAGAGTGTTACGATAAATAAGAAATACAGTTTGACGGTGAGGCTGCAGGGTCCAGAGGTTAGCTCAATGTCACTCTATGTTGTTCAAATCAACTCTTGGTATGTTTCTGATGAAGTAACGACATTATAACAGATCAGAAAGTAGGCTGATATGGGCCCTTTAAAGCCTATAGGGGCCAAAAAAACAGTATAAGAAAGACCTTGAACAATATCTTATCTCTCGTTGCACTGATGGACATGATTGAAAGAAACTATAACCATGAAAAACACATGGTCCGTTCACATCGACACAAATGTAAGACCTTATGAGTTAGGACAGAAAACACAGCACTGACTTCAGCATGTTATCTTATCAAAATGGGTTTACACAACACATCCAGACATAGCAGAGCCTCTAGTTACCGTCACACCCCCAGGGAACGTTGATAACATCAGCTGCAAAGTATCAATACTTCTCAAATCTCTGAAAATGATCTGCAGCTGCCTGTAGGAGGGGCCGGCAGCTCCACGGCGCTTTGTTGCGATGATGTTTATGGTGACGTCTGCTCCCATTGGGCCCTGCAATTTTCTAACACAGAAGTCAGCAGATTTCTTTCTTTTATTAAGTCGTTTTCAGATGAATATTGCGATTTTAATGTCCAGATTCTAATATAATGATCCATGGGTGTCATATGTTGGTGCGTCCATTTATCCGTCCGATTCGATGCAAGGACGTTGTATAGCGACACGCACCGACACACCCCTTTTCTTCTGACTCGGAACTCGGAGAAGATTGAGCAAAGTTTCCAAGAGTTTTCCGAACTAGAATCCAAGATAGATGCGCGCAGTGTCACTTGTATGAACTGTTTTCAATGTGTTTGAACGCTTTGGTGGTTTAAACAATCTCGGTCACTCGTATTCGTGTTCGTATTAACCCGCTTTACGCGATCGTTATTTTGTCCGTAAATAAATTCCTATTCCTAACATGGAACTATAACTGCTAGCCTCGTGAGCTTCATTTGACTGGAGCCGAACACTATGGATGAAGTCATGCTCTCAACAAAGTTTCCCATAGAATCCAAGATGGCTGCGCCGATTGTCACTTGTATGAACTGTTTTCATTGTGTTTGGACACTTTGGTGGTTTAAATTACATTTTCGGTCGCTCGTATCACTGCCTGTGGGTTTGGTAGTCGGTGTTGCCAGTGCTTTAGCCATTTCCCGCTAGCTAACGTGCCAAAATGATCAACTATCACACAACACCAACGCTTTCACCTCACTAATAAACTGAATTATACTATTTATACTGAATTCTTCCATGAGGTTGTGTAGTTGAAGCACAGACTTATTTTGGACTCAGTTACTCGGACAATGCTAAAGCAACAACAGCATCCACGTTTTTCTCTGACAAATCCGAGATCCGAAAGCAGCATAACTTACTAGTATGTAACGGACACAAGCGCGACGGGTCTTCTTTAAAAACCTGCGTGAAAAGCCCGAATTCGCTTCTTACCTTCACGTTAACCACCTTCATTTCAAAACGTGTGTGTGAGGGCCCATTTAGCGTCATTTGTTAAAAATCAGGGAACATTTTCTTGTCATCAATGGAGCTCTTTAGTAGCGCGCTAACAAATGCTATTAT
This sequence comes from Scartelaos histophorus, assembly GCA_000787155.1. NCBI lineage: Eukaryota > Metazoa > Chordata > Actinopteri > Gobiiformes > Gobiidae > Scartelaos > Scartelaos histophorus. The sequence continues at coordinate 13,120 of JACN01040740.1, forward strand.
CCTGATTAGAGACAGCCCCGTGTGTGGAGCATGTGTGAGTGACTGCGATGTCTGCGACGCCGACTTTAAAGTGCACGTTCTCGGAGTAATTATGCTCACGAGCTGCTTAATGGCCATTTTACAGTTTTGGCTACCAGCGCATACACAATAATGAGATGGAAGAACAAGTACCTTATACAGCTGGCATACTGTAGTAATAATCGCTTGGGATAATAGACTGTATATCTAAATGGACATAGCTAACCCACTAGCCGTAGCGTTCTCGTACAGGAAGTGAGCATGGGTGCGCTTCCGGCTCCATCGATTCTGGCTCCAGTTAACTCTGACGCTGAAAAATTCTCGCCACTTTCTCTGTAAATGCTGCTGTTACCTTTGTCGTTTTGGTTTTAAATTGTTGGTATTAACTCTACGTGATTCTGGGGTTTTTATTTAGCTATTTTGACTATAAATAAATTCTATTCCTAACATGGGCTATAACTGCTAGCCTCATGAACTTCATTTGACTGGAGCTGAACGCTACTTACTTCACGTCATTCTACAGTCTATACCTGAGATTCAGAATACACACTTTTTCGATATTTTACTAAGCTGTCAGTCTGGTCATCATGAATCTCCGAGATCAGATGGGCGTGATTGACAGGTGGATTAGCCAATCAGGGACATGCATGGTCCACAGTATTAAAAGAAATATGGCTGCTTATGCGGGAAAAAGAAAGGAAAAAATATCACAGGGAACTGACAAGCCTCGTAGATTTCTGAGGAATCAACGAACAAAGCACAGACTTTTTGGAGCTTTTTATCGTGTTATAATGTCTTTCCTTTTTCCAAAACTTCACTGAACAGCGTTTAGGCGTCATCCGTGCATGTTTAAGTACTTTAGCGATCTCTCCTGGGCCTTATTCAAACCCTCCTGAGAGTGAGTCAGCTGTACGATCCTGTCCAGAGGTCAACCCACAAACTTACGCCACTAAATTTTCCATAAATATACAAAAACATGATTCAAAACAACACTCTACAACTTGATAAATTTGCAAAGGCGACTTTTTACGTACCACCAGGAAAGCAGAGATTCATGAATTGTTATTACTGATAATATATTAAATACCTATGTCTGATTCTAATGTATATGTGTTTCTTTTGTGTGTATTTTTTTAATCTAATGCAATTCACGTAGGATGTGTAAAGATAATGTACTTAACTACTGATTATCATGTAGATGAAATATTGTAAATGTTGTATTGGTAGGATTAAAATAAGGATTACTCCAATTTTGAGCATTTTTTAACAATTTTGTTCTCTTTATTTTTTTGGTTTCTTTTTTAAATTTACATGTTCTGGGAGTTTGGAGACTACATGTTGTGCCTTCACCTTTAAAAAAATAAAATAAAATAACTAACAAATCTGTTGCTATGTGCAGTAGTTTCATTAAAACATCACACACTGATTTTAATGTGATAGCGCTGTGAAGGGGGAGTGACTTAGCATCTAAATATGTTACATGTGTACTACTACTACTGCTACTACTACTACTACTGCTGCTCCTCCTACTGCTGCTACTGCTACTACTACTACTAAAATTGTGACAATAGTAAACTCAGTCTTGCATGAAGCCATCAGTGTTCTGGGCTTAAGATAGCGATGTACTTCCACTATAACATAACAAAAAATGTAATATTCAGTGTTGTGAGATTGCACCATGTTCCAGTGTTGTTGCCGGACAGTGGCGGTGTGTGTTGTGGTCATTTGTCCATTCTCAGATTTGTGGACTTGCCTCACACGGAGCCTGGGGGCAGCTCCCGGGCAAAATAAACACACATAACAAGATACACCACACAAGTACTTTGAGGGGAAGGAGACAAACCAAAGAAGTGTGGCTCATGTACTACAGATTTCATTTGTTATACACTGTCAAAGTATGCACTGAATATGACCCACGGAGATGCTAGGTGTAAGTCAGGGTCCATCACCTGCTTGTCTTGGCCTTTTTGAGACAATTTTTCACTTGTGACCATTTCCTTAATGGTGCAGTAAACATGGGGTAACGAAAAGAAGGTTGTAAGAGGGTTTTGCACTGCTGAAGTAGTTCATATAATGTGAGAACATGAATCGTGAGCTGTGAAGTTATAAACCCTGTGATTTGGTCGTATAGTTTGAGCTGGATATCGCTGTGTACGCCTGGTTTTATGGAGATGTTTTTCTTTGCCCAGAAGGTTTTACTGTACGGCATTAAAGTTATCTCTATACAGTTGATTTAATTATTAGTGTTTGAGTGGGCTTGCCTCTCCACAGATCTGACCTGTAACTAGGCCTGGTAGTGTCACGTATCCATATGTTGGTTTAAAGCGAACCTGTTCTGCAAAATGGACTTTTCAGAGCTTTTAATTATGTTATAGTTGTTTCTTTCGAAGTTGTATTTAGAATGATTCTTGGATGTTTGAGTCAACTTTAATCCCTTTTCAAGACGCCATTTTGCCAATCAACCCCCGTTTTACTTCATTTTCCAATTTTATTTTTACGTCGAGGATTCTGCAGAGTCACATAGTCATTTTCATGCAACTGCAAAATAACCTGCTCCTGTGCCAACATTGGGAAAGTATGTATTCAAAAGACAAACTGCGAATCAATGTATTCTGTTAAGTTACTCTTTCATTTTGTGGCATTCAGAACAGTCACTTTTTATAATCAAAGGAACACATCACAGTGTTTGATGATGCAATTTAGGCTTCAAACTGCACGGTATTAGTGAGAAGAATAGAAAACACTGCTATTGTGGTGTGTGCAATTACAATCTTTCCTTTTTAAAGAGGGGATATTGTTCAGAATTGAGCTTTTTGGAGTTTTCCACCATGTTATGATGTTCTCTCATTGAATATGTTTGTGTAATATAAGTTTTAAATGTAATCCGTATATGCTTGAGTAATCCAGTGATCTCCAAGCCCTAGTCAAACCCTCCTTACGTCACCCATGCTCACACACAATTCTCCATAAATACAAAATAAAAACATAAAATAAAAGCATGACACAAAACATTATAGCTAATACATACAAACATTTAATATAAGGTATAACGTGATTTAAAAGTTCCATATTGTGCTATTTTCTGATCTACATTATAATG
>KN514144.1:0-18782 GCA_000787155.1 Scartelaos histophorus
TAATAATAATAATAATAATGTAATAAAGCAATTTGCTTTTTCCTTGTTACACAGAGAAGAAACAATAGTACTAATGTACAATTTTCAAGTAAAAATAATTAGCAATTCTTCCCAAACAATGAGCGATGATTAAAAAAATAATATTTATTTGTAAAGTAAGAAGTAAGTTCTGAGTTAGCCTTAGCTGGAGCACTTCACAATACATTTAATGCAATGCTTTGTTTCTCCAATATACTGCATTAAGACAATACAAATGGCATAAAGGCATTAATGTATAGCTAATGGCTGTGCTTAGTGAGAAGATCAGAAAACACTTTGGCAGTCTCTGGTTTAATTCACATAAAAGTGCAATAAAAGGTAGCGATACAAATCTAGGGATAAATGTGAAAGTGTATAATGGATTCGAAGAAATAAACAGACATGTACACAAAAACACTATCTGCAAATAGAATCAAGTTCACATTCACAATTACATAAGAAGTGCAAGGTATAAGGGTGAGCTAGAGAACAGCAATGAATATTTATGAGCAAAAAGGCAAACTATTGCCATTTAGTATTGAAGTGTGTACCTTGAGCAGCCGGGTATGTAGCAGCAGTGTATATGCTGCCTCTGTGTAGTTTTCTCCCTCCAAGTGAAGGTCTCTCAACTTGTACAAGTACCTGAACACATCATAGCAAGTTTTTAATATGCAACAGAAACATGCGTCCACTAGAGGCCACTGTTGGGTAGGTATTCAGTTTTTCTGCAGACTTCCTTATTCCACATTTACATATTCGCAAATATTTGTATGAGAGTTGGGCATTATGTTTTAATGCATGCACGACATTGTGTGTGTGTGTGTGTGTGTGTGTGTGTGTGTGTGTGTGTGTGTCCTTGATGGATAAGTCTGCACACCACAAAATGCCACATGCTGGATAATGCTTCATCAGCCTTACAAGGTCAAAACAACAACTAGGACTAAACAATAATAGCTAACATTCATTTAGCCTCTTTGTCATAGATGTTGTACTAAATCGCCAAAGGGCTCTGCGTGATGACACAACAGAAAAAATAGGTCCCAAATGTCCTAAATGAACAATACTTGTGTTTGCTTCTGTTATATATCCACTAATAGGTCGATTGTTCCTTGTCTCTTAGATAGATGTTCAGAATTCTTACTTTCTCAGCATTATCTTATTTCATTTGTTTCCCTGTATCCCTCTTCTCCCCTGCAGCGTACATCCATAGCCACATTATTATACTTTGCCCGGGGACAGTTTTTCGACTGTGCTGGTTATGATAATCCAGGTGCAATTCTCAAAGCAACAAAAATAAACCTCAGCTGCCATTCTTTTCTTTTTGCAGTGGAACAATCTTACAGCAATGACAATGCGCTCTTATCAAGGCTTCACATGTAAATTACTGTCACAACAAAAATATAATATTGAATGTGATATTTAAAGACCTAATGCCACCTTTTTACATCTAATTATTGTAAGTCGATCCAATATATCATATATTTTAGATTTGAAGGTTAAAATTATGTTCACTTAACATAAAAAAACAAATTGTATTTAAATAGTACATTGCACTGTTATGGTCATTGTAAGGTGCTTGTTTTATCACAAGTCTGTATATTTATTGTAACATTGTTGACACATACACTTGATCTTGAGAGTTAAAGGTGAGGATTAGCTTTAGTTTTAATTAAAAATGCAGTATGTTTGTTTAAACTTTGCATAATGATCTGAGCGATTAAACTGTGTCAGATTAAATTTATCATTTACTCTGCTTTGAAAAACAAAATGTCATTCAGTGATGCATACTGATACCCGTAACTATACACTAACACAGTGGATCTTCCCAGTATTTACTCTCTTACTTCAAAGTAAATGTCCATTGCCGTGTCTCTCCCTCACCTCCATCATGTGGGCTTTTCCCTGCTCTCAGTCCAGTCAGACCACGGCCTGATCCCGGGGATTTTGACATTAATTCAGTGAGACTAGTATAATCCCTTGTCAGATTATGAAGCGTGGGCACACACACAAAGAAATACACGTCTGGTACCCACACATTACTGACTATGCATAAAGAGAAGTATCAAAGTAAGTAGCACGTAAAGGTCAGTGGTAATATACCTGATATACATCCCCTCGCGGTTGATATCCTTGTAAAAGTTCTGTAGAATGAGAAAAAAAAGGAAATTAGTTAACGTGCTTGTGTGAATGTAATAAAGAGAGGGTCTCGTAATTAAATAATAATTCCTTGCATTTATACAGCGCTTTTCAAGACACCCAAAGCGCTTTTACAGTTCATTCTTCATTCACTCCACACTCAGTGGTGATAAGCTGCTATTGCAGCCACAGCTGCCCTGGGGCAGACTGACGGAAGCGAGGCTGCCAATCTGCGCCATCGGCCCCTCCGACCACCACCATCAATCATGCACACACCACTTCCATACTAGGCAATGTAGGTGAAGTGCCTTGCCTAAGGACACAACAACAGTTTTTACCACTGGCGCCCCACTGTGGCACCTGGAATTCCCAGTGGTCTCCCATCCAAGTACTAACCAGGCCCGGCCCTGCTGAGCTTCTGAGATCTGACGAGATCAATCTTTGCCAAGCCGGTATGGCCACCTCTAAATCTTCAACCAACACCAATATTCAATACTTGTCTTGCTGTTGGAGCCAGTTTGGCTATATCAATATCTGACATCAATGGCCAGACCCACAGATTTTATTTAAGTTGTAGTAAAGCTCAAAACTCAACTTCTCACTTCACCATTTTTACATATGTATTTTTTTGTTGGATTATGATGCTTGTATATACCGCCACATCTTTAGTGTCATCTATTTTCATAAGAAATAGATAAATTGGCCCAATACTTTACATGAACTTGATAAAATTATTAGCATGTACTGTTCATCCCAGTGCAATATCACAGAGGAGTTTTGGAGTGGTGCTACAAGTCCGGGAAGCTTTACAGTTTGCAGTACAAATAGACTGAAGCACAATAAAGTAGTTTACTGCCATGCACATTTCAGTATTTCTCCCTGACTCCCACAACACCGATCTGCAACAAACCAAGCACATACATATAAGAGCTCATACTCCAGCCATTTCTAATGAGTTTGGAAGTATATGATGTGATATGTGATGAGGTATGTGGGTTAAACGTGCATGAGAATAGTTCTTACAGCACAATTAGCAGATAGCACTAATTAACCCTGCAGAATCAAGTCATATTATGCAATGTTAGTAGTTATTGTAGTGCATTCAGTATAGTTAGTGGATGCAATATGTAACTTTTCAGGAAGAGGGTCCACCACCATCTCTTCAGAGATGTTACTGCTTTGCTAGGAATATTCCACAGCATCTTGCCTTTATTCGACTTAGCATGGTGGCATGCACTACTTTAACACCATACTGCAGCAATAACATTTCCATGGAGATAATTTGAGCCATTTTTCTGTATAATTATCTTAAAACTTTTTTATTATTATTTTTTATACAGTTTTATGAACTAAAAGAACAAAGCTTGTCTTAGTATGTTCAGCTTTCCTGGGTGTATTTTTCAGAAGCATTTTTACTGCTGAGCTGCTGTGCCTCTTACACGTACTGTGAGCTTCCTGTGAAAATAATAGAACAGTTTGATATTGTATTGCGTTCAGATTCCATGCACTGTCATGGTTTGTTTATGCAAAGGTCAGATCCATAATTGCTTGGATCAGTGCATTCAAACAGCAGTTATGTATTTTTCCACAAAAGGTGCCCATCCAAATGAATGTCAGATGTTTTGCCTCAGCGGTGCCTCACAGCAGTGGGTTTGACAGGTCACTGAAATATGTGAAGAAAATCCAACTGCACAGTGTCTTTGGCAAATAAATAAACATTAAAATACCCCACAATTCAATGCAAAATTCAGGATGAGATACCTATTGTAAATTCTTATTATTTGGAAGCCATTTCATTTTTTAAGAACTCACAGGCAAAAATGTACTATCAGATTCCATTTATCGTCAGGCAGACATCTTAAAGAAATAGAGCTTGCACACAGTTTGACCAACTATAGTAAAGTCCTTGTTATGAGCTATTACAAATTTAGATTGCCTCAGTCCATCTTATTTATTTAAAGCCTCCATTTTTGGTTTTTAACTCAAAATAAAATAAAGAGGGAACTCTCGTGCTCTGTCTATGAAAATCTATGATAAATACTCAGATCTTAGTGCATGCATTTTATTAGATGGAGTAAGACTCGCAGCATACCTAAACAGCACCACAGCCAAGATTTTGGACAAGGTAACAATCCTATCATATTGTTTCAGAATATGCAGAAATAAAAAGTGTATTACATATAACAACATTTTATGTAATATTAGGCTTTTGCATATTTTGTTAATGAGTAGCTTTAGGAGTTGCATGCATAAATGCATGCACATCTAAAATTTATAAGAAATTGCCAGGCAAAAAATATATATTTGTTGCTTACTATATATCCTTAAGAGAAATGTGTACTTAAATTATATATATTATATGGTTAAAACACTCAATCGTTAATAGTCATAAATAACTGTGAGGAAAGAAGCAAAGTAAATGGTAAATCTTTGCCCGTTTGCCTGTGTGCATTTTCTGAGTTTAGAGGTTGCATGGATAAGAAGAGTGCATTAAGCGTGCCTGCCTGGAGGAGATTTTATTTTCAGCTGGCCAAACAAATGAAAGAGAATAAGTAATGCATAACTGCCCCAGGCAACAAATATAACACCTCGACCACTGTATGTGCCGGAGCCTAAAAAGCTAAAGGCTAGAAAGGACACATAAAATATATTAAAAGCTTCTCTATCTACTTGTCATAATTGATCCTGTCATGCATCAAAATGCCCCATGCAAAATAAGATGTATATGTTCAGGCTGTAGTATTAAAGGTGCACTAAGAAACTTTTTTAATGGATGGTGGACCAAATACTAGTCTCCATGGAGATGTTACTCCTTCACTGTGTTGAGCTTGGTCCCATCACAGATCTGACCTCTAACTTTGTCTGGTGGCATCACCTGGAGCTAGATACTGTGAAACATTTTACACAAAGCGATAACATCTCCATGGGGGCAAGCAGGTGGCAGGCTCACCAGAAAAGTTACAGAGTGCAAATGTTGAGAGTAATGTTGATACATAAGTATAAGAGTGGATAATCTATACAAGCTTCAGTTAAAGGGAAATGATTGACAAAAGTGGTCATTTCTAAAGCTAAAGCCTTTGTGGGTGAGACTCAGATAAGGAGATCACATAAAGGAGGCACATGGAACAGACAGGGGATGATGCAAACTGCTGCAAACAGTCAGCAAGCAAAACGAGGCACCAATCCTCTGTTTTCCAATGGATTAGTCATCAGAGAAATTAAATGAAAAGAAGGAATACAAAGGCATTGAAAGATCTGAATGAACACTGCATAATAAACTGTTCAGATCAGCTCCTCTGGTGTGGATGAGATATTGACTCAAATTATCCATTAATTATAAGGTCATAGATGCTCGTGCCTGAAGTAGAAGAGAGTCTAGTGCCACAAAAATGGGGCAAATGAAGAGTCATGCCAAAGAAATCAGTGCAAAGTCTGAAGTATGATGAAACTTGGAGAGCTGTGATTTGACAACATTTCATCATAAACAAGTGGATGCCAATAAACAAGTGAAAATAAGGTCTATAGTCCAAAATATAGTGAATGTTCTAACAAAGCATTCATTCATTTTAATTATGATACATAAGCATAATCTGAATTAATTATCTATGTTTTTACTTCAACGTGCACTATAGAACCTCGGAATGATATGCAGTTTGGTAATAAACTAAATTCATGCAGCAATTATCCAATTACAGTTTCATTTTAATACTAAAAATAAAATAAAATGTAAAAATTCTAATACTAAAGGGTACATTGCAATACAGATCTGAGTGGTAACATCAGCGTCACCTGCTTCCCTGCATGGAGGTTTAATGTCATGCTGTGGAAAATTCTAGGCATTAAGTGGACGATGCACCAGAAAAGTTATATAGTGCATTAATAATCTACCAACTAAGACACTGATATTAGGGTTTATTTTGTGTATAATGTTGATTTTCAGGGCTTGGGGCTGACCCAGACAGCACAATGTGACAGGATCGTTTTCCACCTCTGTCTCTTTTCTAACCTCAAACGCCACTGTGCAGTAACCCCAGAGAAATCCCTAATCTACTTGACACCCATCCTGAGCCAAGGACATTTCCGCCAGTTCATTGGTATGCCATTTTCAAGATGGCGGGACGTACCAGGAGATTGACAGTGCAGCTCATGCGGTTGTTGCGGCTGTCATCGCTCATCACAGTGCGGTAGTCCAAAAGACGGATGAGAAGTCCTTTCACCAATGCAACAAAGTGCTGCACTTGGGGCTGGAGCGTTTGCCTCTCTGCTGCACAGTCAAGCAGGCTAATGGACACAAAATACAAGGGTCATTTCTTACAACATTAGCAGTAATCTGAATTTATACACCGCGTGAATACAAATACACAAAATGAAAAAATAACAAGGTCGAGTTGGGGTAATAGTTTTGTGAACTTACATGGTTTCCAGCAGTTGCATGTAGCGTTCATCTCCGCCTCCTCCTTCCACCTCATGATCCAGATTCTGTATAATCTCATTCTCAAACTAATGGAAAATATCGATAAAGACACAAGGAGAAAGATGAACAAACATACAAAAAATGCATATTCCAGAAAGATATTTGTCAGATCAGCTGTAGGCCTTTAGTCATTTAATTAATAAACTGGTCTATAATGTCGTTTATATGGATTTTTATGGTAAAAAGCAAAAGAGAAAGCTTGGTGTGGTTTGTTTGAAATCTGAGAGTGTATTGATTGTACCTTTTTACAGACAAATATGCTTTAGTAGTTTTCTGTATTAATATGTCTAATAGCATAAACTCTTGTGATCTTGTAAGTAGAAACGCTTAATAATTCTGAGAGCTTTTGTCAGCAGAAAGTAGTGCTCCATTTTAGTCGCACAGGGGATGCTTTAGTTCAACAAGAAATTCTTTACTTGACTAAAGATTGATATCACAATATAAAATGTATAGCACTAAAATCAAAGTGATGGTTTTCAACTGTAATTATTAATGCACCAGCTCATTAAAGTGCATGTACAATCCCTCTGTAAATTATCTGATGAATGTTTTGATCATAGCTTTTGTGGTCCGACCTTGTTGAAGTTTCCAGAATGCTCATGATCACACAGGATCATGTCAAAGAAGATGGGGATTGTGGCTCTTCTCAACTCTTCCTCTGGGATCAGCGTCATCTCCAGGATTGGACCAACCATGTCGGGGATGAAGCAGATTTTATGATTGCCTACAAAAGCGCAAAAATAAAATATGCAAATGAAATATGTCCCGTCAACCATTATAACACACACAAAAACACCTGGATGTATCAAACAACATTATTATGCAGCAGTAGTCGTATTTATTGCTATGAGTCAAGAAAGATGGATTTCAAAAAACACATATAAAAACTTTGTGCATAAAGATTGAAATATATTCAGTTTTTGAGAGTTCATACTCACAACGAGCTGACAAAATTAGGACTAAATTAGAACTAAACCAGGTCTAGAACAGGACAAGAGTACGACAAAAGGAAGTCTACAGCAGGACCACACTGGGCTCAAACCAGGATCCTTGTCACTTGTAGATGTATTAATACGCTCCTTTGTTGTCCAAATGCTTAAATAGACGCATTTATTCTATTACATAAATTCTGAATAGTGTGCATGAATAATAAACATGTCGAAACACAGCCGCAGAGTAATATATAAATCAAAATGTCATACCTAATTTGTACCATATGTCTCGGATAGCAAAGCCAATCAGTAGCCTCATATCGCCGTACCTGAAATAAAGAGAAGGGGATGCAGGGAGGAAAAGTCTTTCGGTCAATATCTTATTTCCATTGTGAGACTATGTAGGACCCGCTGGGGGAGATAACACTGCAGTAATCCACCCCAACATGGACTCCAATGAATGTTTATCTATATGCAACACAGGGTTTTAATAGGCAGTGGGTGTGTAGCTAAAGCTGATCCCAAAATAGATCATCAATCACTGAGTGCTTCATTAGAGCAGGGTGAGGAGGTGTGGTAAATAAGCAAATTATATAGGACTCTGAATCTCACTTCGCCAGAATCTTGTTCCTCTTGGTGGGGGAGAAGTGCTGAAGCTGCAACGACTCCTGGGTAATAAATGCCACCGCCAAGTGGAAGTAGTTATTCCAGAGCTAGACAGGGGAGCAAAAGTGAGAGGAGAGCACATGTGAGGAGATAGAGCCAGACTGGAAACACGTGGGAGAAAATGTCGGGGACTGACCTGCACTTCAAAGTTATTATCATTCAGGAACTTTTGGTTCATGGTGTCTGCGTAGATGTTGATGGCTCTCAGAAAAACTCTAAAGAAAGAAAATGCTAAAGGTGTATTACACTATTTTCAAACCACAACAAAACACATGTAAGTATTTAAAGGTGTAGTGCGTGACTTTTCTAGTGGAGGGCTTGTCTTAATGGACATGTTATTACTTTGTCTAGAATGTCTTGGGTTAAGATTTATTTCTCCACATTATTATCGCCACATTATCTTTCAGTTCCCAAAACAAGTTAAGAACAAGTGGAAGCCAGAGGTTATTGAACACACAGAAATTTCTAACATATGATTATAGGAAATATGGGATAAAATACATAATTATTCTAACAAAGGGTGAAGAGGCAACCATATTCCGAGAGACGATCATTGTACTTTTGAGTAATACAAACACTCGTAATGAATAAATGCTAGAAAGATGCATTTAATGTCATACAAAAGAACATTTCAGACAAGGCATTAACATCTCCATGCAGACAAGTAGGTAGAAATGCACCTTTAAAAAGTTTCCAGCTCTCACAAACCCTTTGGAACATCATTAATATTCACATGCGTCACTATCTGGGCTAATGCAGGGCTTGAGAACTGCTTTTTTTTTCAAACAGAGAAAACAGGGGTGGAAAACAGGGGTGGTCTTACTCCCAGGGTTGCAATCGCTAAAATACTTGATTATCAGATGCAGACAGTGAACCTCAGTCTGATTTTGTCACAGAGTGCTGCTTTTACAATATGCTCTTTGGGGGAAAACAAGTCAAGTACTCCAACTTTAAATCAATATGTGCATTTATTTTTAAGTCAAATATGTCTGATCATTGATACATGAAATTGAATCTCAGTTTTTTTTTTTAATCCTAATTTGTTCTAACAAAAAACACCCTTGGCCCAGTTTTGTATCATCTGAAACATAAAAATATACCCATAGCAAATTAAATATTCACTGGACCTGAAGTTGAACTGAATTAAATCAATAAAGGGAAAAACATGCCCGACATGCATTATGAAACTAGTCTTCTGAAATGTGTGAATATTTTCTTACATCACAAGAAATGATTGATAATGTATTATAGATCTGTTTGTTCATTACACTTTACACTCCAAGGTTCCTACTGCTCACAGACTTTTTTTTTTTTCTCGTATTGCTTCAGACTTCTGTCAGAATGATAGATCAAAACCAAACCTAAGTACACATTAGAAAAGGTATACTGGGGAGTAGTGACTTTTGCATTTCCACAGCTAAATGGCACACCCCAGCGCAATAGCTCTCAGGCCCAACCACTATCTATCCATCATTATTACCGCACAGCCCATCGCCTCGCCTCCCACATGCTTTTTCCATTTTAGTGAGGCTTTCTCTTTGCTACATTTCTATTTGTCTTCACACTCATTTTATGTCATATTCCAGCTTTCTGACAGGGCCTGGAACAGCAGTGGTGCTCAGGCTTTGGTATGAGCAATACTGGTGCTATGCAAAGTGCTCTTAGAGTTAGCTTGGCAATAGAAAAAAATAAAATATCACATTTTTTCTTGCTCATATTTACTAAATTATTGATTCTTTTTTTCTTCTTCTTCTTCTTTTCAACAACTAAAGAAAATGTCTTCACGTATTTATTTAATGAAAATAAGCATGACAGGCTTTAAATTGGTATTGTGGTAAATTGTATCTTCTCACAATAATTTTAATACTAAGTTGGCTGGCCACTGTATCAAAAAGACAAGGAGTGTAAACCCATATATGCACATTTAAAACCACAACAGCATAACACTTTCAAATAAACTCACAACTAAATTTCGTCAGCACTTTAAGAGGCGGCTTTGATTTGCTGCCTCGATCTTATTCCTCTGTGTATTTTTAAGGATAAACTAGTCACAGTGAGTCTCGAAAGCAATTTCAAAATATCAATGGTTTTTGGAGCACAAATAAGGTGCTATGGGACGCCTGGAGCACCCAAGGGACCAGTGAGGCAGGAAAGACTGGACTGTACCTGTTCTGGACCATAATCATGGCCATCCAATCAGACGAGTAGACGTGTTTTCGAATCAGTTCTTTGAAGAGTAGAAATGACTCCATCAGAAAGTCCTATAAGTAATGAAAAAGTCACCGTTAATTTTTCTGCACAAACCATTTTCCAGTTTGTGCACTGTGGAAAATGAAATTAAAGTTGAATGCACAGAGATGAATATTTTCTCACACATTTGAGAACTTTTACAATTTTATGTCAGCTACTCTACCAGCTTGCACTGACATTATGTAACTACTTTGACAGAACGTTTTCATCCATGAAGTGGTTTTCAGCTCATTGTAATGACTATTTAATTAAACTAAATTTAATAACTTGAGATGACATCAAGAACATAAAAATCAACAGCCTGCAAGTAGCTATTTTTGTACTACTACTACTACTACTACCACTACTACCACTACTATCACTACTACCACTACTACTACTACTACTACTACTACTACTACTACTACTACTACTACTACTACTACTACTACTACTACTACTACTACTAATACTACTACTACCAGTACTATAACAAGTATTAAAAAGTCATTATTATAATATATGCTATAGTTGGTGCCTACCACTGTGCCAGTGCCTGATGAGGCTAAGCACAGTGGGACTTAGTATTTGGATGGGAGAACACTTATACAACAGTAGCTTACCACCACAAAATATGAAGTGAATGAGTATTGCACATAACTGCAAAGCACCTGAGCGTATGGAAAAGCACTATATAAGACTAATACATTATTAATAATATTATTATAGCTGTCAGTCAGACAGTGGTACAGAATAGTAGCAGTTACCACAAGGTCAGAGTTTCTCGTGAAGGTCTCCAGGTACGCGGAGTAGTGCTGGTCAGTCATTTGGCTGAGGATAGCTGTCATGCACGCCATCACTCTGGACTGTAAAACACAACATAAACACATTTACACACAAGTACAGTGAGCTTATAGCTTGATGCTTGAGGCACACAGCTGCCCTGCATAAAACTGCAGTGTATTTTAATCTCTTTATTGAATTTGTCACCCGTGGGTGTCTCGAGATACCCAGAGAAGGATGGATCCCCAGGCCACTTTACAGCTTACTAATGTGTGACCAGATCTATGCAAGCCCAAACAACAACAACATCATTAACACATCCTGCCTACAGGATTTGGGCCAAAATGCAGCACTCTGAAAGGGGAAATTAATATGAGGTTATTTTTAAAGATCCTTTACATATTTATCGACAAGCTCCGACAACAGTGATTTACAGAATTAACATAATTTAAATAAACAGAGGCAATGGAATGAATGCACTGCTTGCAAAAGAGACAGACAGTGCATGTTGCTGAAGTGTTCCCACTTACTGGATGGGAGACTGTTTGATACACTGTTTGATGTGGTTTTGTTTTTTACATTTGTACAGTTATTTCTAAGGATGCAAAATGTGTGACAACACATAAGGTATTTTCAGTCAGTCAATACTCGCTCAGTGAACAAAAAAAGCAAAAGCCAGGGTTGACGCAAAAAACAGAACTTCCAGAAGATGAAAGAGAGTATTGGACAGAGGGGAGAGGGAGAAACAGCAGGGTCTGTCAGGACTGAGAAAATCAGATCTTCTTGAAAGATTCGGATTGGGCAAGCAACTTTGAAGAGAAGTTAAGCACCATAACTCACTGAGCTGGATTAAGGAAAATCATTTGATGAAGCCAGAGTATGCCCGAAGCAAAAGAGGGCAACCTACAGATACTAAGATGGAGAGCAAAAATGAAATAAAACATTCTGAAGAACATAGCGCATGTGAAGTATGGCTGCTCAATATTAGTGCAAACTTTAAACCCTAGGCTCACTGACACGATAGTATGGATTTGCTATCCAGCATAATGCAGACTAAATAAGGACCAAATCAAAAATAAAAGCTCAATGTCTATAATTTAAACCTCCAGAGAACCATATAGTTTTCAGCTCTGACCATTCACATCAATACAACCTGTTTCATTAAACATTTGCATTTAACATTAACATTTGCATAGTGTTTTTAGTGGAGGGTCCGCACCTGCTTATCTCCATGGAAGAGTTATTGCCTTGTCTAGAGTGTTCCACAGTTTAGACTAAACCTGTCTATCATTAAGTAGACAAACACCATGCTACATTACAATTCACTGCATGAGTCACTGCTATTCTCAGAAAGAATTATTGTATTTTTGATAGAAACACCTGTAAATAATAATTACTAGATAGATATAATGTCATACTATGAATCTTTCCAGGTAATGCAATAACATTTCCATGGACACAAGCAGGTATTGGATCCTCTACCAGAAAAGTTCCACAGTGCACCTTTAAATGTTAATAAAGTTGGTCTGTTCTTAGTCATTTATTTATTAAAGATAAATTTTGTACAGAAAAAATGAGGCATCCCCAGGAAAGACGATAAAGAGGATTTTGCAAAGTGACAAGCGTTATCTGCAGTCTTTGTTTAGTAATACCTTTTACATGTTTTATACACAAATTGCTATGCTCCTCTGTGTAATTATTACATAACACGCATTTTCCCTCTGTGAAAGGCTAACCACTCTCATTTAAATATGATGGATTATGTAGTACACTCAGCCTTGAACCGTGCTGTCTGCTCTCTGTTCCTTCACAGTTAAATGTTGATTGGTAACAGGATTCGGCACACTAAACAAAACCCAACCACACTTCATCATTAATCTCCTGGGTTTATGCTCTGTGTTCTTGTGCAAAGATTAAAGTCCTAAGCTATGCCGTATTTGTTCTGGTGCTTCTCAAACTGGCACAGACATCTCAGACAATTTCAAACTTCTTAGTGTCCTTCCTATTTATAATCTGGAGCATTGGACCGGGCGGGAAAGAGAACTTGTTTACTCATTATCTACAAAAATATCAATATATCTTCAAGTTCGTCTGGTGTCAAACAGAAATAATGATACCACAGCTCTCTATACCACAGTGATATTCTTTGTGCTTCCCCTGTTTTTAGCACAAAGCTTTTGGTATTGGTATCAGATCGATATCGCAGGGGGCTTGCCATAATATTACTTGCTATCAAATTCAAAAACAAACAAAAAAATCACTGGTATCCATACTTATTCTGCAAAGTGTACATTTTATAGACAACAGAATAGTGTAGGTCCACCATGACAGCTTATACCCAGGGCCCTAAATTCTTTTAATTAAAGAAAATAAGCTAAATGTGGACAAAATGATGATAACTGCTGAGATAACACACATTAGCACTGTTTTCTCGAGGAGCAGCCTTTGGGTTAAATAAAATCCTATACATCTTAATTATGGGAGAATGGATGTGCTATACGTCTTGCTGTTAGGAAACCTTAAGTGACCAGAAAGGATGTAAAAATGTTTTATCACCAAAGTTAAAGTCGTAGCGTTAACAGCATCACTTGAATTCTGTCTCCCTGCAGTACCTGCTCCACCTTTTGAGAACCATTGCTTCATTCTATTGTAATTGGCCTCAGAGGACGTTCTGTTCCTTCAACATCCTCCATAGCAGAACTTAATTGGCCAGATTCATTAGCGTCTCATCCTCACTCTTCAAGGATTTTTTATTTATTATAGATATTTTTTTTACAAGCACATACAAATCTACACACAGGGTCATATGCGGTTTTATAGTTTGACATGTAAAACCCCTGACCACTGCAGTGCGATGACAGACAGGCAGAGGCAGGGAGCTGAGAGCGACGCCTTATGCAACACACAGCAGCAGATTAGTGACAGAACAGGGCACAGATGCTGACGCGCTCTGGGATTTCTCTGCCCTCATCCTCCCATCTCAGCTTCATATTCTTTCCCTTCGTCTGCTCATTCCATCGTACTAGTTACTCAGTTCAGTAATGTATTAAAAGCTCTCATTTTAAAACTCCAAATTCACCAACATGACGCTAATAGATCCAAAATCTACATTATGATTAAACGCGATATTTGGGGCTGGATAGGTTACGCAAAGTGGTTTTTACACAAGACAGCTTATGAAATAAAAATGATCAATAAAACTAATGATAATGGATATGATTTAAATAGCTCCTTTCTTGGCAATGAAAGTGCTTCACTAAAGTCCATTATTCATCCCACTCTACTGTCAGACACCGGTGCGGGCGAAGCCAAGTCTGCAGCCACACTCGTCCTGAGGCATGACTGAAAAAATCTGGAACCTACACCGTGCCAAAAGAGTTTCCCGCCACGCTATGTGACAAACTACAGCGGGGGACAGAGTCGTGCCCAATGGCTCATAGGCAGAATGAAAACAAACCAAATTAAATTCCGTTGGGCAAATAGCTCTTCTTCTAATCTACCCTGCATACTTTTGTGCGCAACCAAAGCCCAAATCAAATCAATAAAATATACTGATAAATATAAAAATGGTATATTTGGAGCCGCAGAAAATTCCTGCACAACCCCAGTGGCTAGTGGATGAATTCAACCTTTGACAGGAGATCATACTGTCCTTGGGCAAGACAATCCCCCCACCTCTGCATTGTAATAACATTGTGAATGAGCGGTCGAAGAGCCTGTGGGCACTTTTTGTATTATTAATGAGAACTTGTGCACAATGTATCAATCAATGTCACTTTACATTTATCACACTCTTTTAACGGACTATGCATTATGACATGGGCTGACCTCTCGACCATGTAGATCCCTATTGAAAATCATGTTAACTTGTGTTTTCCTGGTTAAATAAAGGTTAGAAGCCACTTTTCCATCAAGGAAATGAACGACGCATTAATGTAATAACGAATTTGAGCCTCTAAATTATAAATATAGGAGTAATTTTTTATTATTACGACGTAAAGCAAGTAATAACCAATGTATTTCTCTCAACATGAATAAAAGCAACTCAAAATGATGTGAAAACAGTGTTGCGTTTCCACCAAAAGTGCCATTTGCTTACAGGAAAAGGCCGCTATTACCTGGCTGTTGTTTGACAAGATTGCAGCGTGTTTACAAATGTTTTCATCAGTTAGCTTAAATACATCGAAGCTATAAAGGACCACAGGCTGAGCGGGCGCACAATGAGCAGTGTCAAAGGCAGTGCTGAGGAACTAACAGGACGAATAAATGTTTTCATCTGCTGGAGGGGGAACATAATAACGGACATCAATTCAAATAATACCACATCAGGGCAATTGTAGTCTTGGAGCGCAGTGCATTTACAGCTATCTCTTGTCTGTACTCTGCCCCCTCCCGTCCTCCTCCTCTTCTCTTGTTCCCTTTTGTGGTTTCCCCCCAGGTGGGAAGTCATTACAGTGCTCTCACGGTGATTTTTCATCAGTTTTTAAAAAGGGCATGTAAAGGAAAAAACATTGTTGTTGAAAGCCTGCCGAGTGTCACTGCACCATCAGAAACATCTCTGACCTGCACGCTGCACTTGGGGCTGGGGGAGCACAGAAAGCAGCGGAGATGTAATTAAACTGCTTCTGTGTCTTCAGGTGTATTGCAGGGAGACAAAGAAAGGCAGTGACAACGGGTACAATGGGCTCCTCTGTGTTTAGAGCAGAGCCTGGAGATGATGAGATGGGTAGTAATGAGTTATCCTGCTGCATTTACTAGAATGATGAAAATTGTTTTTATCTAACTGAGTAATTTTAGGCCTTCAAAAAGGTATGCTAGCAGTCTTTCAGTGGATTTAAATGTTTTATGGGAGCAGAAGGTTTTAAAAATGTATTTGCAAATGCTCAAGGTTGTCTTAATTTAAACATAAGCTGAATACAACATCCAACTTGTTTTTCTCTACTGAATATTTCATCATATTTCAAGGATAAACATGTTTTTTTACATATATATTTGAAATGGCTATGTGACATTTTGGAGAGGGAAGGGGGGGATGCAAATGAGCCCTCGACCTTTGAATGCAGAACAATACAACTCAAATATACATGAAAAATACAAATAAGAGTAAGCAATTTATCAGGGAAAATCATTATAGCACAGTTGCAAGCTCTTCATTTTCATTTGGATGATTCTCGTGTACTTTTACTTTTGGATTCTACAAACTCAATTGTAATGGGCTGGAAAAATGAGCCATATTGCTGAGACTTACAGTAAAGGGTCCGTCCAACTGCCAGAAAAAAGGAAACAAAACATAATGGGTGGTGAGGGAAACGCAAAGATGAGTGGTCAATATTTCAAACCATAGAATACACTTTGGTGCACTGGCCTCTAGCCAGCTATGCAAAATGCACAACTACCATTTGCTCTCTTTATACTGGAGGTCATTGGAAACACAGCACAAGGTGAGTCAACCACTTTGCATCGTCATTTATTTCCAGTGCTGGAGGGACAGAGGCGTGCACTATGTATCAAGGGACCACTCAGAGAACACAAAGTCTAAAGGCAATAATTCATTCACTGCATACACACCAACTGCGCACTGACAGGCATAACTCAAGCCACTTGCATAAGCACTCGGATACAAGACCCCATTTTAATATTGCATATCTTTTTCCGCTACACTCATCTTGACTGTATTACTAATATTTACTATTAAAAATTCATCAAGTGACATTTTTGGAGATCCCACCTGCTTGTCTCCATGGAGATGCTTTTTACTGAAATGGCCCACAGTATAGCATTAAACATATCTATATGAAAGACAAGCAGGTGGCACCATTAGGCCAAGTACAGAGTGCAAGCTTTTTCTGAGCAATAAAGAACCTGTAATTTAAAAAATGCAAAATAGATGTTTAATGCTGTACTGTGGAACATCGAATACATGGCATAAGAGTATTTTTAGTAGATTCCACAGTAACATCTCTAATGAGACAAGGAGAGAGCCAATCCCCCATCAAAAGTTACATAATGTCCCTTAAAATATTCCTCGACAAAATGGGGATACTACTTCCTGCCGAAACACAACCATAAAAGGCAATGTTGCATTGTACGTGGGAAAAAATATTGAAGTCATCATGGGCAATGAGGAAATTAATTTATTGTGCAGCACCAGCAGTGCGTGAAAACAAAGGAGTCCAAATGAAACGTAATTAGAACCAGATGTCACACTGCGTTTAGTCATACTTTTATTTGTAATTGTTTGTTTATCCCATGACAAAGCTAACTATTAACTTGAGAAAAGAAATGTTGTGCCAGGGCCAGTTATGAAAGAGGAAAACACTGAATTTTCTTTCATTTCTGCTTTTCTCTTCTTGAGCTACAACAGCAACTCTTTGCAACTCTTGTGTAAGATGTGAATAATGACTTGGCATAGCAGATTTTTTTATTTATCCAGGCCTGGTTCTAGCACAAATATGACCCTATATCTTGTTGTCTTTAAAGGCCAATGAATGAAAGAGGATTTAAACAGGGGAAATGATGCTTTGTCAATTCAGCCCATGGGGTGAGTGTATAAAGGCTCCAGAGCCAGAGAGAGAGAGGCAATAGTGGCCACAAAGGGAAAGATATAAATAAAGTGACGGATAGCAGCTCGAGAGTGCGTTTGTGTGCGTGAGTGCGTGTGTGTGTGCGTGTGTCCTGGCTTGGCTCCCAGGAGCAGAGACTTTTGTGGTGCCAAAGTTTAGCTGGGTCTACCACCACCGCCAGGGTCAGTGCTGACACACAGCAAACCAGCCATAGCACCTTAAGGATGCGTTATGTAACTTTTTGGTTGGGGGTCCATTTCCTGCTCATTTCTAGTGCTCTGTCCAGAATGTTCCTCACAATAAAGAGCTCTGCCTTGCATTTATTCAATTGCATGATCCTAAAAAATACCAAGAAAAACACTTGAAAAGCACTGAATGTGAGCAGGGTTGCCTCTCCACAGATCTGACCTGCAACTTTGTATGGTATATGTATCTCTCTGAAGATAGAAAGGTTTAATATCATACTGTGAAACATTTCAGAGAAAGCAATAACCTCATAAAAATACAAATAAATATGCAAATGAATTGACACTACTGCTGAAAATATCACTGTGCAACTTTTTTGTCTTATTTCACTGTAAACTCAAAGTAATAATTTTATGATATATTATTAACAATCAATGGTGGTATACAGTTGTAGTGTGAATACCATCACACCAAATCATCACCTTCCTGTTGTGTAAGAATTATATTATTATTATTATTATTATATTATTCTTGATTATGGCCAGATGCGCTTCCACTTGATTTATCCAACCTTGGGACTGGCAGAAAAATAACCCCGACTGAGAACTGGATTCCCTCTGTGCAGCCATTTAACACAGAGACCATAGGTGTTCAAGCCATTTCAGTAATAACCAGGTGATACATAGAGAAGACTGCAGCAGCTAGATACAAAAAGGGATGGAGATGGGCAAGCGATATGAAGAGAGAGAGAGTGAGAGAGAGAACAGGAGTTAGAGAGGAGAGTGGGGGGGGGAG
>KN514144.1:18826-36047 GCA_000787155.1 Scartelaos histophorus
GGAGGACAGAGGATCAGAACGCTCAGCGAGGATACAGAAACCAGCGGCAACAGAACGCGAGCAAGAGACACTGGCGGAGTTTACTGTTGACTGAGGATTATGTGACTGAGAGCGCGCTATGACACCGAGGCGACAGAGGAAGTGACCGGCATGCCGAGGAGATAGGAATCAAGGTAAGGAGGAACGCTTAAGGATGAAGGACACTTGTTAAGCAACTAGACGCATACAAAGTGCATCTCTGAAAGTGCGGGTAAAGATTTCTATTGCAGCCGTAAGAAATGTTTTCCTCATTCTCATCTATATTTAATTTCAATTTGAGCTTATTCGATGTTTAAAAGCTTAAGAGTAATTCAGTATCGGCAAACTGGAGAGTGGAGAGCTTTAATTGTATAAATCCTCCGGGCTTAACCTCAGACCACACAGGACAAAGTGTTCAATACTTGGTCCCCTCTTATCGGTAAAAGCTACATTTCTATCTTCTGTTCACTTAAGTGCTAAATGAAACAGAGACGCAGGGATACAGCAGAAGTGGTCAGATGCTGCAAGTGATCTATACTCTTATGTTTGTGTGGCCACATTAATGGTGAGTAATCCAGTCCATCTGTCACATGGGGATTTGAATCAGAAGAATGCATTCAGAAACTAAGCCAGCATTTGTGTTACGGTGACATTTATGAAGTTTTTAACAGGCTTTCTCCGTATATGTGTGTGTGTGTGTGTGTGCTCCTAGGTACGTGTGGTGTGTTTGTGTGCAAAAGCCAGATTTGTATTTGAAGCCTGCAAAGCAATCGTCCGAACGGCGAGTGTAGCTTTAATATGGGATTATATTGCAATAACCCTTCTCTTATACACTAATGCTGCCCCTGTGCATGTGTGTGGGGGAGATCTGTGTCGTCATGGGGACATAAATCTGTTTGCACTGGATACTGCAAATAACAGAAAGAAAGTGGTAAAGGTGGATTTTGGTTCAAGATAATAATAATATGGTGCATTAAGATATATCAAGTATACTGTGTCTGGTTCAAAACTGTTCTTCTTCTTCAAGAAATTAATATACATTTACCAAGAACACAATTTCTCAGATGAATCTATATAAGAAACTTAAAATTCTGCAAAATTTTAAGCATTAGTTACGCTTGTAATTTGGATATTGTCAAAAATAGATTTTCCAGAGTGATTTCCGAGGTTTTAATTATATTACAGATTTCAGAAGAATTCATGCAGAAAACTGTAATTATGTATAGGCTCGAGCTATTAAGTTCGAAATGTCTCCGAAACTGATATCTGGGAGTTCATGCCTGAAAGGAGATGCACGTGTTTGATTGGAATTTGTCTACAGACCATTGCTCACACAACACTGAAACGAAATTTTCACTGAAGTGCAATTTTCACTCACTTTTATAGCTTTGTATGCAACTTTTCAGCCTCTGTTGACCACTCTCACACCTGGTTGGAAAAATAAAATATTCTCTCACAGCAGGTTCAGTTTGCTATTGTATTTGGAAAAAAAGAGAAAAGAAAAATTCTAAGAACCAAAATAATTTTCACTTGCAATGAAATTCTTAAATTGAGCAAGGAAGAACATTTTTGTATGATTTCCACAGAGGCTGCCTTGTAACTTTTAGGCTATATAGAGCCATTAGTCAGTCAGAACAGATTACAGTGCAATGCCATTTGGCAGAGATTTTCTGTAAAATTAAAGGTTGAAAAATGCATCTAAAATCACTTATATACCATTAAGTGTAGAGAGCATACCAAGCAATGCAAATTAGAGACCTGAGAAGCCTAATTATTCAGAGGCAATGACGTTAAATACACCCTTAAATGTCAGATGATAGAGGGCCATAAGTGGGTGACATGGACACAGAGGCGCTTCTGTATAAATCGGTGGGTGTTTGCACGCCATTGTCACTCCAAAACTCCTCTCCAGACAAGCTGCGAGCACGAGACACGCCACTGACGAGATGAGGTGAAAGACAAAAGGACTATAAGTCAGGAGGACGCCAAGATAGATGTGCACAAGTAGAGGAGCAGTGCATCGTGGGTATCGCCGGAGTGTGAGGTGCGAGGAGGACAGATAGATTGGGGGTTAATGATGGAGAGATTGGGCCGAGTGCACGGACAGGATGAGTAATATGGCAGTAGATGGGATGAAAGAAGAGAGGTGTTGAGAAATACAGTAGATCAGGACAGGTAAAAAGGGGAGGATAAAGAGAGGATGTGACAGTAAGGAATCCTACAGTTAAGATTCAAAAGTTGTGGGTGGCTATTTTTAATGTCTCATGGTGCACTTTGAGCTTTTTGCACATGTTTTTGTTGGTGTATTTTGTGGAGGCAGTGTCTAGGTGATAGGAGTGTTCGCCCACCAACCCAACTGGTTTGATTATTCTTTATGACTCATCTGCAACTAGAAGTAGGATCCACAGACACATGGTGCATGATAATATTTTGATTTGTTTAATTAAAATTCATTTTAGGTTGCTTCTTGTAATTGTGGGTAATAAAAATATTTTACAATACAAGATTAGTTAGGTTTGGCGTGATCTTCAAGTTGAAAAACAGAAAGCAGCTTCAGTAAATAGACAGGAGAAGGTCAGATAATCAATCACTGCTTCCCCACATGTCAAAGTGGAAGTGTTGCAATATAAAGATAAGCATCCGAAGGCTTAAATAAACAATGAACCTGACAGCATATCAAGTTGACATAAAAGTCAAGCCAAGTTTAGTCCTCGTTTAGACCTGGTTTGGATCCATTTAGTCCTGGTTTAGTCCCGCTTCAGTCCTTGCTCAGTCCCAGTTTAGTCCTGATTTAGTTTTAGTTAAATCCCAGTTTAGACCTGGTTTAGTCCTAATTAAGTCCTTGTTAAGTCCTGGTTCACTGATCTCAAACACAAAGCAAACAAATGAAGCAGGTAGATAGGTTTACCAATACCCTTCTTCTGTATGTGACTGCTCCTTCTTTTTACAACCATTTGACTGTAATACTCATATAATTTCAAAATATCGACTTGTTTTGAAAGCCATCAAAAGAACTGAGCAGGTATTTGAATGGGTAAAAACAGAAAATTAAACATTGCTTTAATCTTTCTTTCTTGTACCTACTGGATATTTGATATTGGACTGAAGTCATGGGTACAGTACAGCAATTACCCGGCAGCAAACAATGTAATTCTGACCAGCACAGAACAGCTTTGCAATGTCAAAAAAACAACTATATTTCAGTACAACTTCCCTCTAGGTATTCATAGAAGGGAGCTAGAAGTTATAATTTTTTATTAAAGCCTTAACAGAAAACAGGTGCAGACAGAAAGGTAAAATTAATTTGAATACATGGCTCACTCACTGCCTTTAAGCTGCACTACCATGTGCTATGTTCCCATAAAAATATGCAGGCCACTAGTGAAACAGCAGCCTTAGTGAAAGCCTTAACTATTGCTCTTTTGGGAAGCCTGTAATGAGAGAGGCTTTTTACTATCAGGAACAGGCACAGTCGCCTCAAACAATGCCTCAGTGAGAATTTGAATTATGTTGAAAAAGATGCTTGGCTCCATCTTACAAATATTAACTTTTGACGGTTTTGTGTTTTTTTGGGAAAAATGCAGTTTTAAGTGCAGTAAATCAAAAGACAGTAGCATTAACTAATTAAAGCATATCAGACAGACCTTGTTCTTATTCAGAACTAAGAATTATTCATGCATCTAGTATTAATGGCAAAGTCCACTTTATCTCTATCTGCATTGCAGCATTCAGGCCCTGGGTAATTCTAATGAAAAAATCACTACCCGTATTGACTGTCAGGAGACTCAAAATATTACAGTTGTTTGTAAAATTGATGATGATGATTGGTGATGTAGCAATAATAAAACACTTAGATCTATATACACAAAAGACACAGAAGAACCTATTGGAACATTTTGCAGGCAAATGTGTTCTCAGAATGTATTCAGTTCATTCAGGTACAGCAGTACAGTCAAAGCTGTAATAGACACATCACTCCATATTTTAACAGATCAGTGAAGTCTCCCTAATAAAATGAAGTGAACTCCTGTCACATTCCCAGTTCTCCAGGATGGAATAAACTCAGTCTTTAATCCTTTATAGTGTCCAGTGTCCTAATTGACTTATCATTACGAGATAGGCCAATATATGGGTTGGCTGATATACTGAGTGTCCTTTTTAGCTATGGGCTATTGGCCTTAAAACTCCAGCACAGGGCGATTTGTTGTTTTGGCCAACCTGCCGCCTAAAGAATACACATAATGCTTTATTTGAACACTTTAGTGCAAAGAGATAACTGCAAAGCATGCTTAAACTGCTCTCTCATAAACTTGTGCTAAAACAGGGCTGTGGATTGCAGTTTCTTTTATTTTTTTTTATTGCAGATCATCACTACACATTGGCCCAAAAATAGCCATAGGTTTCTGTAGGTGGAATACAAATCCATATTGGTTTATTTGTAATCATTACAAAGTCCAAATAATTCAATTACTATAGAGCTCGGGATCTAATACCAATCAAAGGTTAAAAAAAAAAATGTGTTTGCAGCAACACATGTCAATAAAAATACATTACCCTAAAATGTAAAAAAAAATGTAAATGTAAAAAAAAAGTAAAAAATAAAATAAAAAATACATTTAAATGCCAAAAATATTGTTTAATTTTAGTATTTAGCATCTTTCTAGCAAATTTCTATTGTTTCAAAAATGTTTCAAAATTCTGTGACAACACAATCCCAAACTGTATTATGTTAACAACAAACAATACAGCAAACATCAGCCTGCATATTAAAGCGTGTTTTATTTTATTGTGTTGTTTTAATTAATGTCAAAACCACAAATCTTGTCCCAGAAGCATGGATGGAAACATAATTACTATATCTTTTCATTGAACTCTGTATTGAGTGTTTCCTGATTAACATAGTAAACTAGGAAAATGATACCTGAGGATTACAACATATACAAATGTTCCCAATAATGAAACAGAGCTCAGAGACAGCCAAGTGGGATAAATGACTATATTACCCACAATGCCGAGAATGGCTGTCACCGAGGGCTCATAAAGTGGCAGTTTATTTTACCCTGGCGGTAAGGAGGCAGGTGATAGTCAGGTGAAGTCAAGAGATTACGACGCAGAAAAAGCGAACCCCGCTACACTCGCGCACACACGGACGCTCAATCGGACTGAAAAATGAGCGTCACCTTGAAACGACAGCGATGCGACTCACTGGAGCATTGGGTGCTCTGTTACCACGAGCCCAGAGGTGGTGCCCGCTCCTTTACAGAGCCACAAAATTGGACTCACTGTCGGCCTGTGTAGATAATCCTGTGAAAGTCCTGACTCCTCGACTGTTAAATTAAATATATAGCAAGTGTCAACAGATTTAACGAAAAGGTGCACCCGATAGGACCTGATATGGACAGCTGATATACGATGTGTCAATTTATTGTTATTTTGTCCTTAAAGATGCACTGTGTAACTTTTGTAAAGGCCACGTTACACCAGGCCACATTACAGGTCAGATTTGGGGAGATACGACCCTGTTTGCAGTATGAATTCAAGTTTTTTGTTGTATTTATGAGAAATAAAATTGTGTGTATGCATGTGAAAATGTAAGTTTAATGTCATACTATATAACATTCAAGGAAAAGCAATATGATCTCCATGGAGACAAGCGAATGGCAAACCCTGCATCACAAAAGCTTTAAACAAAAACTATGTAAGTAACTTTATAAAAGATGTTTAAAATGGAATTGTATTTTGCATTGCATTTGGGAAGGAATAAATAAAGAAGTTATATAATGAGCAACAAGTTTATATAGAGCTCCAGCCAACTAAGCCTGTTAAAACAAAATATATGTGATAAATAAATAGCTACTTAATGGCTCAAGATGTAAAAGGGAACAAAACTATACTTGCATCTCCAAGTATAGGAGCAATTGACATTCTAAAGGTCTTTGCAGAAGCATTCCTAAATAATTTAAAGAGAATAAATAAGTCACAGGACAACCATTTTATTCGGCATATGCTCAATCCCAAAAATTGGAAATCATAATTAGATTCTGATGGCATCACAATTCATGCAACCACAGAATCACCATCATATCACAATCAGCAAAAAAAAGAGTATAGTTTTGTTGTCATATTGGACAGCTATGCCATTTTCTTTATCTTTTTCTTGGTAAGAAAGAAAGCAGCAGTCCAGAAGAAGAAGAAGAGAGAAACCAGCAGCAAATAACTGTAGTTTTTGCCAGTAGTTACTGTAACTTGATCCATTGCTTACCCACGCTGTCATGTAAAAGCTTTTCTAACACTATGCAAAGTACAGCTGCTGGTTAACCTTAAAGGGCCCATATTATGCTATTTCTGATCTATATTACAATGGTGTTTCTTCATCAAAAACATACCTGGAATAGTGTCATGTTTCATGCCCAAATTTAACATAGAAACTCTGCTTATTTAGTCCGAGTTCTCTCAAACTGGAAGCACCTTGTTTCATCTTGTGATGTCATGTGGTAATACACGAAATTCTCCAGTGTTTTTAAACTCCATACACATGCACAAGAATAATCTGGAATTTCCAATCTCCACTGAAATAAAGGGAAAAAGTAGCTGTAAATTTGAAAACTACCACTTCATAACATCACAAGGTGGAACAGAGCATTTTGGGTTTTGAAGATATAGACAGTACAATGATGCAGTATTACTCAAATATGTGTGAATGAGACAAAACACAACTACAGGTATCTTATTAGGGAGGTAACAGAATCATAACATGGCTAAAAGCTTTCAAGAGTAAATTTTGTGTAATACAGGAGCTTTAATAGATGGATGATTACATGAATGCAGTGGGCTGATGTCTTCCTTCTATATCTGACAAAGCCAGGCGCTGAAAAGGAGTGTGTTTACATCATGCCGTGACACAACTTTTATCGCCGTCTTCCTCTTATGAATACCCCTATGACTTGTGCTCTTTCCTATACCTTTGTTATGAGCTTCTTTATTATTCCCAAAAGCAGTTCCGCCTCTTTCTCCCGCTCACCTCCTTTTGCACAGGCAGAGATGTCATGTGACGAGGGCGTCTGTCTACGATTAAATATAGGGACCGAGGGGGGAAAGCGAGAGAAAGCTAAATCAAAGACGCACACGACAGAGAGGGATGGGGGAGGTGTGAGAACAAACAGTGGAGAAGATGAAAGAGTGACAGGTCGGCGGCCATGTTTGATGACAAAGCAGGGGGAAGGCATTCGTATAAATAACAAGGTGACTATTTATGTTCGTCTGGGAGGTTTGGGTGGGACTATGGGGCACGTTGAAGAAGCTGCAAAGACGTATAAGGGGAGATTTGGCAGGTGCTAGATGGACAAAAATGAGCTGCAGTAATATTATCTCCAATTGACTTAGTCTGAAATCCCAAGGCACAGCAAATAGGCCCAAACACTCACTATAACATATGCATGAACATCTGCGCCCTTCTTCACAAAAGCTGTTCCCAAGAAAATATCAACACTATCGGCAGTTTCTTTCAGCAAACAACCTGCTCCCGTGCGCACTTTATTTACCAGTTGGAGCTGATTCACTAACAGAATTAAGCTGCAGAAAATACACGTAGGAAGATGAGTGCGTGAGTTCTGAGAAGTGTGAAGTCACCATTTTTCTGGGCCAACTTGCGCACTCGTCCTCAGAGTCGAAAATTAAAGTCATTATCCAGACTGGTTGAGTCATTAGCACATCAGGTATGAGTCAAATCAAATAAACTTGATTCTCCGAAAGGGAATAATCCAAGGCTTAGTCAAGACAAGTTAGGAGCAGTGATTCATATCTGATGTACTGCTGTGTGGCTCAGTGGTTGTGCAGCAGAGCGTAATCTGTAGCCTGTCGATGTGAAGTTTCCCTCACTTGTCTTTGGTCCATTTCCAAACTATACGCTCTACTCTATAGGCTACACTAAAGTCAGACAATGGCCCAAAGAGAGAACACGAAAAAAAGTCTTAGACAAAAAATAGCACAAGTACCACATTTGGTGCTTCTAGTGAAGGATTATAGAGGAGTGCATTTTAATTAAAACATAAATCAGACACTATATTTAATCTGAAAATAAATAAAATTTGCACAACCCCAAGAATGAGATGAAGATAAAGTTAAAAAATATTGGTTTAAGCTCTTAAATTAAAGTCAACGTCAGAGTATTATGTTCACTAATCCTTGTTCTCAAAAAGTCAGTCCAATCAGGGCCTAAGTTTGGTCACTGTCTTCTTCTGGGTCATGACTCATATGAAACATAGAGACATTTTATTAATACTTGTTCACATAGTAAAGCAATTAAAGTCCTAACAATTGCTTTAAGTTATAATATATTTCAGCAGTGTGAGTGTCATGGCTCAGGTTAACGTTGGCATTGGTATGAATCACAGTAATCCTGACACTATAGCAGAATACTCATGAACCCTTAGAGCCTCGGCAGGCCCTTGACAGTCAGTTTGCATTAACACCTGTCTTTTCAAAAGGAGCTCTCCATGTTGACAGTGCCAATCCACCGTGTGAAGACGTCTTAAGGCCTCTTAAAATCGTCTTGAAGCAGTCATAAAATCAAGGCTGTATTTCATGTAATATTGCCATGTTTCCCCCCCTTTGACCTTCTTCAGAGAAAATGTGCACCCACACCAGCTGGGACCTACAAGCTCATTCTCTTTCTCTGCGCATCCATAGATCAGTCTCAAGAAACAATGACGATTTATGCCACCTGCTGCTTTTCAATACTTGGCATCCAATCAACCAGGAAAGACTCTAAAATAAAATATAAAGCTACATAATAGTAGCTTTATATGTATGTGTAAAAGAAACTATTACGCTACATGATGAACATATCTGTGCATCATGAAAATTACAACACACATCACTGGCCCTTAAATACAGGGGTTCATTGATATTATGTATATTATATTTTTGGTTAATTATGTTAAGGTTAAGGCATTCATTTTCCTCTCTGGAGGGAAATTTGTCCTCTGCATTTGCCGATTGTTCAGTCCAGCTGGGACAACCTGACAGGAGCAGTGCAGCCACAGTGCAGCCACAGTGCAGCGTTCAGGGACCCACCTCCTCATCCAGTCTTGGGCAGAGGATTGACATTTCTTACAATTCACAATTGATTTGATGGATAAACTGTTAAACAAAAAATCTAAAAAACAAGACATATTACAATACACTACTATTACATATGCAAAAAATAAGAACACACAATTGTTGTAAATGAAATAAACAGGATATTGAGAAGGAAAAGGAGATAAACAATTAGTACTAACGTGGCCCACAGGGTTTACCCAGACACTCAACATTATTCTCGCGCTTTGAAGCTCATTTTAGAAAAAGGCTGGACAGGATTTAGAGTATTGCCTCTCTGACTCCCACCCACCTGCTGATCTAATAAGAGGTTGATAGAGTTCTATTGATCCAGTCGATGTGTGCATTCAGTCAAGGCTGAAGTCTTAATATGGAGCTTTAAGTGCCTCAAGTCAATGTCAAGTTGCCAATCTGACCATTTTATGCTTTCACTTTCTTCCTCACAATTCACTTATTCATTGTCCCTTTTCTTTTTTTCCCCTTTTTTTTAGGTCAACTTAAAATCTACATGGACTCACCCCCTCTTCATCATGTGTGGTCTGTTATTGAAAAACGAAGAGATCCTCAGGCACCAATCAGTAAGACTCATCAGTGTCTTATCCTGCCAGAAGGAAGTCATTAATGAGGACTATTGGATTGTGGACTACTGAACTGTCTCCTATTTCCAAAACCACTGCATAAGCTTTTGGCGTGTGTGATTTCTCAAATACACTCCAGCTCACCCTGGCTGATGGCATCATATGCCGCCCACTTCTTCAGCTCCTCAGGGGGCTAGGAGGCCCCTTGGGGCATTATGGGTAGGAGGGTCACGGACCCTACAAACCCAGTGCCTGCTCTGGGAGTTCCTCTGGCTGGGGGACGATGGGGTCCACTGTGCAGTGTTGGAGTCCAGACTTCCCCAGGACTAAGACTTCTCCGCTCAATCAAACAAAACAGCAGACAGGCCTCCACCTCACAACAGTCACTGCCCATAGCAACCAAGAAAACAACACAGGTGGAGACAGCTGCCATCCCTAGTGACAACGACCGTCTGCCAGTGTCCAAGGAGACATCTCAGAATGAGATCAACAGCTTGACACAAGACGACATGGGGTCACAGGGCTCAGGCAGTGGCATTTACTGCCAGATCAAAACTATACAGAGTAATCCCAAGGACGCACGAGGTAAAAAGACTGCCCGCTATGCAAATGGCAGCGTGGTTACCTCTGACGCTGTGGGTGGGGTGTGCAGTGAGGGCGCAGAGAGTAAAGAGCCGATCAGAGAGAGGAGAAGAGTCCAGTCCCTGCGTGGAGAGGGCCATCGCTCTGCGGCTAAAACGACCAGTGTCTGTACCACTGTCCACGCCACTCCTCCTCGCCCCTGTCGTGTCATGGCCTCGTCCCCGTCCCGTCTGTGTGGGACATGTGGGAGGAGACGCTCACAGATTACACAGTGTACTGGGGCATGTCGCAGAAGGCCTACTGCTCAAATCACCGCCAGCCAGACTTTGCCTAATCCAGCTCGGAAACAGTCCATGCCTGCCCACCAGGCCCAAAAAGACTCATCCACTGCGGACACCCAAACCAATGCCAAAACCACACATGTGGCAAAGTCCCACACATTTGTGAAGCCAAGCCAAATACCACAGCTGTCCCACACTATACCAAAAACACAGAGGTCACAGTCAAAACATTCACTGAACAAAACCAGTCAGTTCTCCCAGCAGCCGCGGCCCATGTCTGCAGACTTCACCCAGTATAAGGACTCTGCCACACAGACAACAGAAACACACAGCAACAGCATAGAACACGCTACATCTGGAGATGAGGTGAAAGAAACAGGCAAAGAGGAGTTCTTGAAAATAGATCAAACACAAGCACATACATCAGTCCTTAACAATGCAAAATCTCCTGTCTGTTCCAATGTCACGACATCTGGCACCACCCCGCCTCTCCCCCCTAAAGCCAGCTCCAAACCCTCCACACCGGTACTGCAAACCAAAACGCAAGATGATAACACTGATAACAAACAAAAGGATTATACAAAACAGAAAAGTAAATCATTTGAGGATCATGTCCTGCCTTGTACGACCCATTTGAAAGCACAATGTAACGGGGCTCCAGGGGGGCTGTTTGGGGCACATGTGAGACATGGACCGCGGGGGCTGGAGGGGCAGCTTCAGACAGTGGAGGAGAACCTACTGTCCAACCAGGAGAAGATCAAGGTGCTTCTCAACGTCATTCAAGACCTGGAGAAAAGCAAGGCACTCAGCGAAGGGTAAGCGACTGGAATGTGTCCGAAATATATGTTTTAACAAATCTTTAATGTTTGAAAGAAATATATGAACCCAAAAAAAGTAATAACTGTAATTAAGTGAACTTTCATAAACTAGAAATTTGCTTTGGCGTCATGGTGCAGCATAAAATAATGAGTCATAATAGCCAAATATAATTATGATAAAATAAAAGCATGAAAAAATGGATGTGCAAAAAATAATTATATATATCTTCAAATACAAAATTAGAAGACCAGTGTAGCTGGATCTAACTTTTGATAAAATGACTCAGTTTAATATATTTACATTGAAGCAAAACCGTTCATTTGTGCATACTATTATGGCAGTGAACGGTTAGCAGCTTTACTTCTATGTTTAGATCTTTAATAAGTTAGATATTTCATGAGAGTGAGCAGAGCCACAGGAAATGGAAGTTATAGAGAAGTTGACTATATTTGAGTTGTTATAGAAATATGTAGCGACAGGCTTTCAAGTCAGTGTAATAGATTTAAAATGTCAGAGCTTTGGAGAATCGCTGTGGCCTGTACTTCTGAGTGTGATCTAATCCTGTAGGGATGGACGACAGCTGCCCGCCTGAAGTCAAGGCATCTCTCCTTTTTCCTTTTATCTGATTTTTTGCAAGACGCTGACTCTACCGCTATAAAGAGTCCCTTTGGAGAGGTAGTAAAACATCATCCTTAGTTAAAGTTGTTTGTTAATTCCTGCTCTGTTTTCTGATCTTTCTCGCGTTCTCGTCACTCCAAACATGTCTTTTTTTCCGTTCTCAATCAACACCTTTCTCTACTTTTATTGCCACCGGCAAGTCCCCCTCTCATCACCTCTGGAATCACTTCTTTCTTCTCCTGCTAATTAATACATTCTCTTATCTCCTTTTGCTTTGCCTGCGTCAGTGATATCAGTGTCTCCAACAAATTGTGATTCCCCTCTCACACCCACACCATTCTCTGAGCCCAAAAACGGAGCATGGTGCATTTCTTTTCTGCTTCTCATGCGTATTCATTCTGAGTTCACCTCTGACCTCTGCTGTCAATAGTTAGCTTTTTACCATTCTTACAAGACAGTTGTCAGAATTCTCATCTCTCTCCTGGTTCTAGTGCTGTGCTCCTTTTAACCATCCATGTCCACACAGCCAGCTCTGGTCTTTTCTTTTATAGCGGCATGCTTTCTCCTAGACCACCTTCATTTTGTTCAGGGTCAACACGTGTGCCTGACTCTTTGCTAATCCCTTTCAGATTAGCTTTAAAGAGGGTAATTAATGCAGCGCTGCAAAATAAGGGCCCTCTGGTGCTAATGAGTGTAGAAGATTACTAATACATGTTTTATCGTGTTGTATACATGCTTTTAATGAGGATGTGTGTCTGCATTTCAAAAAAGCTGCAAATAGCACAAACATAGATGTTTATAGTAGATAATCAATGGCATGATCCCTATGGACAGCAGTAAGTATGTTGGTTTGTTAATGCATAAAATAAACTGGCCATACTCCACTTTTGTTGTGTTCAGGTTCAATATGAGACAGTTACACCTTTGCATAATTAAAATGTCTTCTTTATCATCATAAATCAGCCTCTCAGTCAAGCGCACGGTGCACAAGATGGGCAGTCAAAATATTTGGGTAAAATGATGCGTTTAATTACATGGCATTCAGAAAGAGCTCGTCAGACTTCATTTGGATCCCACTAGTTTGCTGCACTTCTGAGCTGCCTTTAATCACTTCTGACACTGATAATGTTGCTATGGTTTATAATGTCACTGCACGCGGCATCTATGAACATTAGTTAGAGAGATTTTATGTTATTTGGCCAGAGCAAATTCAATTTTCGCCATGTGGTACATTTATATTATGTCCTTGGGAAATTTACAACATCAGTGAAAACATTTCACACCTTTTCAGGATCAGCCAATGACTAGACAAGACTGTGCATGTTGGATCCTGAAGGTGAACTATGTCACTTTTTGGTTGGGGTTTTGGTTGATTGTAATTTGGTTTGGCTTGTTCTCCATGATGATAGAAAGATTTAATACCTTTAATACAAAGCAATAACATCTCCATCGAGAAAAGCATTTGATAGATACTCCCCCCAGAAAAGTTACACAGTGCACTTTTAACTAGTAAAACTGGCAAATTCTTCAGGAAAATTATGACAGACGCCTGACTCATGTGTGTGTGTGTTGTTTTCTTTTTTTTTTATACAGTCGAACCTCATACAGAACTGGTCAAGATATAAACAACTGTTCCACCTGCCAAAAGACGGCATGTATCATCTACAGGTAAATATTGCTTCATCGTCAGAAAGCATGTTTATGTGACATTCATTTATTTTGGCATGTTATTATCATCATGGGACAGAGTTGACATACGGCATCTTTATGATGGACCCAAGCCTGAGTAAATAAAGAGGAAAATGGCTTCCATTGTCAAAGGGATGTCTAGAGAAAAGAAAATCCAATTCTTTTGCAATGAGCCCTACCTAGACGACTGATGTCTGGGTCACCGCAGACTTAATTTAAAATCAAATTCTTCATAATTGTACTTGTACTAGTTATCCTTCCTTTAATCAGGTTAACACAGGACAATAGTTCAAGAGCCTATAGCATTTCAGAATTATCCATCCTTTCATCAATATTAAACACTTTCCAAGAAACCTATTTACCCATAACACAATGTTGTTGCACACACGACTCCAGCAGCCCCCTAAATGATCTGCTTCCCTTTTCAGCCATCCCCAGTGTGAGAGTGACCTAAATAAGTAATTGCATTCACAGATTCTCAGCTGAGCATCATCCTCCCAATCTGATTGTATACTCTGGTTTAATCCACTAAGCGTGTTAGTGTTTCAGCTTTCTTATTATGAGAAACATCTTTTCTTTTGACAATAATTGCCCCATACGCCCTGTTCTCACATTAACAATTCGCTGCCCTTTTAATAAAAACAGACAGAAGAAAATAATGCGCCTGTAGGGATCCCGACTTAGTTACAGAGAATGAGAAGTGTAATTGTACAACCTGTATATTCTGCTTTGTCTCATATCATGTACATTTCTTCTTCATTTCTCATGCTTGTCTAATATGCATCCAATCTCACAGCGTTATATTCTCTAAATCCCAATTAACACAGCGGGGCTCCAAACGTCAGTAATATGCACTAAATAGGATCTGGTCTCAGCTTTGTAAGAGACGACGATCTTTCCAGATTATATCAACAGAAAAAGAAAACTGTTTTTGGCAAGCATGACAACCAATACCTCCATTCAGACTTACAATTCCAACGATAATGTGTCTGCTCTATTTCCCTCACTGTTGTGCATTGATGTACAGTATGTATTCAGTATGAACATAACATTAAAACTCATAAAAATGCAAATAAGCGTGAGAAATATTTATGCACGGACATGCCTCACAACACAGAATATTTCTTTGCTCTGTGAATTGTTTGCAAACAGAATTACCCTCACCACTGTTCTTTAACAACATATTTAATGCATTACTGTTATATAAAGCCACGCAAACATGTTTTCAAGGGTAAAAGCCAGTAAATATGAAGGATGCAGAAAAGTACAGCGTACAGTTTGATAAGGGCTGGCAGCTTGGGGTTGTTTTGCCGCCGTCATCCCTAATTAATTTGAACACTGAAAAACAAGAGAAAGGAGACACTCTGAAAGGCGAGGGTTGTCACGGTGATCGCAGAGATGCCACAAATATCAGATGAGAAAAACATATACTTTGTGTTAGAGATAATTAATGCGTTTGACAATAGACAGGTTCTTGGATGTGCAGTACAAGCAAAGAAGAAAAGAACGTAAGAATTCAAAAATGCTTGCAGAAAATTACTAATCCTAACAGACTTGCCACAATCTGTTATAAAGGAGAAACAAAAGAGCGGCATATGGCTATAACAGTGAGGGGTAAAACAACAGCAAAATCTCCAAGAGCAACAAAGTGAGTGAGAGAGGAGCAGGTGCACTACTTAACCCAAATGAAAGAAATCTATATTTATTACAAGTGTCTGAACAATATTTTCTTTGCACAAGGCAGTCAAGGTACCAGCTGTATTATTTATTCATGACATCTTTCCTCCTCACCACAGCTTTACTTCTTTTTGGCCAAATTCTCTTTTAGGGGGAGCTAGGGCTTCTTGTCTTTACTGGCAATCTATTTCACTCCTGTAGCTCCTTTTGTTCCCCATTCCCATCTCTAACTGATATAAGGTCTCTGTTAGAACGTCTGTATTTATCCTCCCACCTCACTGTTCCCAACACAAGTGCACAACCTGTGAAGCAGGTGATGTCATTGCCACTGGTGAAGATTTAAAGGTCCCATATTACGCCATCTAATGTTGCTTCCTCATCTAAATATACCTGGAGTTGTGTTTTGTTTCATTCATTCTGGTAATACAGGAAGTGTTCTACTGCATTTTTAAACTCCATTCACATATAAAAAGTTTCAAAAGGAGCGCTTATTGGACCTCCAGAGGATAATACACAGTAGAAAAAACACAGTGGTGTCTTTGGGGAAGGGAAGTCAGTTTAAAGATGCAAATCCAAGGCACTCACCGGTTGAAATAAAATGCCTTTATTAATTTACGGCATGTCAAAATGGACAAGTTTAAAAGTCCCGACGCGTTTCAGCCTATGACTTTCCTCAGGGGACAAACAGAATACTGAGTGAACCATGTGAGTTAAATACAAGAAACCACCAACAGGGCGGCTCCACCTGGAAGAGAAGGTGTGGAGACTCACCTGTGGACACTACCTGAGAGTCCACAAGGTGGCAGTGTTAGAACCATGTGAAGGATGTATACAATCTATAAACACTCAAATGTACATTCACATATACTAGAAGGATTTTGATGATTTCAGCTCTTGCCCATCTTTACTAAACTAAAAGTAAAGCTGTTAGCTGTGAAAACTACCGCTACATGAGATCACAAGATGGAACAGAGGATTCTGAGCTTTGGAGATGTAGACAAAATAATAATAAAAGATTACTAAAACATATGTAAATGAAACAAAACACAATTCCAGGAGGTAACAGCATTATAACCTAGCTTAAACTTTGTAAATTTTGTGTAATAGATCCCCTTTAACAATCAGACATAACATAACTCAAGAATTCTCATTTTCCCACTGCTTTTTTTTTTTCTTGCTGAGGAGGGTTTGAGGAGAGCTTGTTTCCTATGCCGTTGCTTGTTTCCTATGTTGGTTCATCTGCTTATCTTTTATGGACCGGTGTTTGCTTTTCTATTGGTCAAATTAACAATTTTAGTGAAGCCCTGTGAGGAATCTGTTACTGTGGTTTTGGGCTGCAACAAAAATGAACAGAAATTAATTGAAACTAAGTCATTGCCACAGACTAGAATTTCCAAACGTATCACTTTTGTAATATATTTGTTGCCAGATAAGCCTGGGTCAAATGCAGCTCTTGTGGGGTGGACATGATCTGCGGTGGTGAGGTGTGGTTAGCCCCATATCACAAAAGCAGCAGCTCAGAAGAAGGCTTTATAGAAATTGCAGATTTGCTCAAAAAGATAAACAGAAATAGAAAAATATCCGTCACTCAACAAGTAAAAATAGAGAAAGAAGCAAATGAATGAGCAGTAGTGCAATCCAAAAGACAAAGCAATGATACTTAAAGGTGCATTGTGTAACTTTTCTGGTAGAGGGTCTGTCAAATGCTTTTCTCCATTGGCTGGAATGTTTCAGAGCACGGTATTAAACCTCTCTGTCTTAATGGAGAGCTGCTTAAAGTCATACTGTGGAACATTCCAGGCAATGCAATAACAAATCCATAGAAACAAGCAGCTGACGGATCCTCCACCAGAAAAGTTA
>JACN01040854.1:0-25934 GCA_000787155.1 Scartelaos histophorus
GAATCAGTCATCTCACAGATAACACGTGTACAAATGTGTCCTGACAAGTCTGCGCTCTGTTTACTGCTCATATAAGACACACATGAATGCCTCCAATCATGACCATCACACACAAAAGAACACACCAGCTTGTTTATCTAACTGCAGTGCGTTCACTTAGCAGAAAGAAAGATCTGAGCAGAAGTTAAAGCTGCACTTTGTAACTTCTCCAGATGCATTAAAACTTTGATCATCACTGTGCTGGTCCCAAACCCAAATAAATACATAAACAATAATATAAGACCATCTGAGGTAATGTTATGTTGTTTGCTCCTGAACAAACTCTTGATGGTAACAACAAGCAGCTTCACATCAGATCAGTTTTATTATCAAACCACTTAACAATCCACTGAGCTATAAACATACACTGCCTTTTGAAACACAGCCAAGAACCTGGAAATTATAGTTCATATAGAAAATGAAATATAGCTGGCCGTTTTTAAAGATTTATTATTTTTCTATTTTGTGGAGTGTGGGATAAATAAATCAGAATATACCAAATCCAATTAATCAGCCTATAATTCAAGTTAGGCTATAGATCTAGTTCTACACAAATCAGATTAGCCTTGCAAAAACACATACCTGGTGCTACTTCAATTTAATATTTTCTTTTGGTAAAGCTGGCTATATTTTAGCCGCTGAACGTCAGTATAAATTGGTTAAAAACACATCACCAAGGGTCATATTAAACCTGATGAGTTCTGTGATTAGAAGTGTATTTTTAGACTTGTTCCAATTTGCTCTATTCTTCCAGTGACCTAAATTAAGAGCATTTTTGTTAGCAGTGTCACAGATTTAGCAACAGTTTTCCCAATGTGGCTGCTGCATTTTGTCAAAGCTACTGTTTCCTTCAAACATCTGCTAAAGCATTTTGTTTTGTTGTTCTGCCAGTGATTATTTTCACAGAGCTTTCTAAAATGTGGTCAAATGAGCCAAGAGATGAAACTGCCAAATTTGTATAAAGTTACATCCAATGTCTAATGTGTTGATTCAGTACAGAAAACAGACAGAAGATTTAATTTGCTTTAAGGTTATATCACAGAAAATTAACTATTGTCCATGTTATGGATAATGTAATGTTATAACCTCATCCAAAACATACCTGGAGTTGTGTTTAGTTTTATTCACAGATGCTTGAGTAACCCTTTAATTTTAGTGTATCTATCCAAAGCTCAAAAAGCTCTCTTCCAACTTGTAATGTCATTTAGGGGTAATTCTCAAGTTAACAGCTCCTTTTACCTTTAGCTCAGCAGAGATGGGCAATTTCAGGTCTGAAATAATCCAAATGATTCTAGTGAAGGTGTATGGAGTTTAAAAACACAGTGGAACACTTCCTGTATTACCACATGCCATCATAGGGCGTTTTCAGGAACTGTGTGAGTAATGGGAGTCCAGCCAGGCCTTGGTCCAATCTATTGATCAGTTGTTTCTTATGAGATCAGATGAAGTCATCTCTTGCTATTTGTGCATGCTAAGCTAAAGCTAAAGCATCTACCAGCTCTTGCCCTGTTGGCAGCGCCACCCTGTGAGATGTTGATAAAGTGATCTTTGATCCCTGCCATTATCAGGGCTCCTCCTCTCTGACCTTGTGTTGTGTCTCAGTGTGGCATTGATTTACAATACATCAGCAATACAGTCGTGTCTACTGGAGGAGCTCATCTTTCACTCATTCAGTATCATTACCTTTGATAATAACTTCAAAATGTGGTGTTTGAAGTGCAAATCGTGGCATTCAACTGGCAGTTTATTTTTTAACCAAAGGTGGAGTATATAACTTCTCTTAGTGGGTGGTTCTCCCAGCTTGTTTCCATAGATGTGTTAATGCTTTGACAGAATGTTTCACAGTATGGCATTAAACTTTTGTCACCATGTATTTACATGGTGACATAAAGGAAGCATCACCATGTCAAATTACAGGTCAGATCTGTAAATAACAGGTCAGACATTCATTCTATGTGTGTAGCTGAAACATAGAACGCATGTGTGGGCTACAAAACACCTACAAAAAAGTTAGAAAAATATGCTTACGACATACAGTGGAACATTTCAGGCAAATCACTTGTGTCTCCATGGAGATAAAGCTGGTGGAGAACAGTGCACCATTAAAGCAGAGTTAATAATGATTTTATTTAATTTGTTGACTTATTTAGCATCATGAATCATGAGTATCAGAATCAAAGACTCATTTCACACCATATGACAGACCAGCCATTATTTACACCTCCATCACGTCCAAACCAACTGCCCAGTGCCAGACAATGGATGCCCCACACATCGCCGTGGCGACGCACATTCTGGGCATATTTGTACCAACTCCCTCTGCACAACATAAAGAATAGAGGCCCCCCGTGTCCTCCCTCTACTTCTTTCTCCTCTACCTCCTTCTCTCTCTCTCTCTCTACTTCTTTCTTTTTGTCTCTCTCTCTCCCTCCCCCTCTCTCTCCATCTCTCTCTCTCTCCTCGTCTCTCTCTCCCCCCCCTCTCTCTCTCTCTATGCCTCTCTCTCTCTCTCCCTCTCTCTTTCTCTCCCTCTCTCTTCTCTCTCTCCCTCTCTCTTCTCTCACTCTCCCTCTCTCTTCTCTCTCTCTCTTCTCTCTCTCTTCTCTCTCTCTCTTCTCTCACTCTCCCTCTCTCTTCTCTCTCTTCTCTCTCTCCCTCCCTCTTCTCTCTCTCTCTCTTTTTCTCTCTCTCTCTTCTCTCCCTCTCTTTTTCTCTCCCTCTCTCTTCTCTCTCTCGCTCCTCCCTCTCTCTCTATGCCTCTCTGCCTCTCTCTCTCTTCCCCCCATGCCAATCCCATAGAGTGCTTTGTGAATTCACTGACAGAATGGGCAGCTACTGAGGAGAGAAAGCCACTGGTGGGAGGAGAGAGAGAGATGGAGACAGCACCAGACAGGCTCGCGCTGAACCAAGCACTAAACTCAGATAAGAACAACCACTGAAACAAGAAGAGAAGGACACTGCAGATCTAGCTTTTCTACTCAGAAGATTTTACGGGATGGCACTGATTTGCGGGAGTTGCCGGTTCTTGGGCCAGATGGCGTCATACTGCTTCAGACCTTTCTTAAACTCTTCATGTTGTAGGAGACTCATCAAAGTGTGCCTCTCCTCCTTCACAGGTCAGTCCCAGACTCCCATTGCATCCTCCACCATGAAATAAACCCATGGTAAAGTGTATGAGTCTAGAATGGGTACAAATCTTAGCCATGAAGGTAACTAAAGGCATTGATATTGTGTTATGTGTTTTTACTTGTTGACACCAGCCCCTGTGATGCTTGGAAACTGAAGAATAGACTTTTGTTGTAGCGTTATCTTGCATTGTCTCCCTGGCCTGCACACCCTTTTGTCTTGCCCTGAATGCCTTGAATTGAGATAATAATAATCTGTGTACATTGACAAAGCATGTTAATATATTACGTTTTAGCATTTCCTACGTCTGTGCTTTATTTTGCCATATAAAGTGCTGGAAATGCAAGCCTGCCACAGATCCTGTAGTCGCTGGCACGTGTTTGAGGCCAGATGTTGCTGTTTGTAGTGACATATAAAAGTTAGATCCGTGTGTTTGACTTTGCTTGTCCTAAAAAAGTCCCAGTAACCCACCCCACTAACCACTGGCACCCACTTATCCTGTACTTTATGACTGTTACCTTACTAGAAGTCCCTGTAATGTTGTGTGTGCATATAATTAAAGGAAATGAAAACAGGATATGGACAGGTACGATAAGGAAAGTTTAATGTTTTGGTAAACACACCATAGTCATAAAAGTGTTGCTTAATTACGTTGTCTTAGGAAAGCAAAGAAAACGGAAAGTGTAAAATCGTCAATACCACAAGAGAAAACATGGATTCATAAAACTGCCTTATGTCAATGAGTTAGAAAACTTTATATTTCAATTAAAATAATAAAATAAAAGATTAAGAATTAGTTTTGGTAGGGGATTAAGTAAGTAAGTTTGATCCAAAACCTTAAAAACACATTTAAATCTAACCATTGAGCTGAACCTATAGCAATAATATGAAGCTCGTCTTAAAAAATG
The DNA here is from genome assembly GCA_000787155.1 of Scartelaos histophorus. Classification (NCBI taxonomy): domain Eukaryota; kingdom Metazoa; phylum Chordata; class Actinopteri; order Gobiiformes; family Gobiidae; genus Scartelaos; species Scartelaos histophorus. Next base: position 4,074 of record JACN01040854.1, read on the forward strand.
AATAAAAAATGAAATTTAAAACTATAACATTGAACTTTTTGTATTTTCATGATTCACTTGCTTCATTATCAAGTGTTTTCTTATCATTTATATAGGATTCTTAGGTTTAGACAAACTTTATTCATGCACAAGGTAAATTATTAGGACACAGTAGCTCATACATCAATATATAATATAATAACAAAGAGAAAAAATATATAACATATTCAAAATAAGCAGCAAAAGTAAGAAGAGACTGGTGTCAGATAGGCTTAATGATGTAAATATACATGTAAATCCTGAATAGCAGCATGATGACTTCTTCTGTGTTTCTGTTTGTTGTTTCAGACATCTCTCCGGCTGAACTGGACGCTCTGTGGAGGGAGCCACCTTACACTTTCGGGGGAACAAATGACCACTTCTCAGGAAATGACATCATGACACAAGGTGGAGCACTGTTCACTTCAAAACACCGAGCTGCCAAATCTTACATAAGAAGAAGAATGAGGAATGTGACTTGAGCTAAAACGCTCCAAAACATGAGGTCCACGTACTGTTTTTAAAGGCACATGTGGAGGAAGTGCCAGAGGAAACCCACCGTCTCTCTATTTCATAAGCAGACTTTTCTCAAAAATTAGCTGGATTGAATATCAGTTTCCAAATATCTGTTCAGACGATATCCTGTTTTGTAATATAAATCAATGTGAGGCTATTTCCTGATCTAATGTTTGAACATGTATACATAGTTTTTCTGTAGTTACTTGAGAGATAAGTAGTAGACACAGAACACATTTTGATCAGTTTGTTTCATTTTATTTTTTTTAAGGAAATAAATGCTGCTCTCTGTGCTAGTATTACACTGATATCGGTTACAGGCAGATACTTAAAGCAACATCGAATCATTATATTACTTAAATCCATGCATTCATTCCACTGTTAATGGTACATGACATATAGTCATGTGAGTATCTTGGGACCAGATATCAGTTGCTTTAAAGTACTGTAGATTGTAATATTTTCAGGCAAGTGAGAAACTGAAATGAGAGCTTTATTCATGGCAAAGAATAATATGAAGTTGCCATTGGAAACAGTTCACTTTTTATAAGCCTAAGTAGATTTGTGTGTCCAGAAAAAATATATACATTTGTGGTCCTGTTTTTTACCTTCGGTCTTCATTTAATAATATTTCTTGGAAACAAAAAGATGTCTTGTGTGACAGCAGTGTATATTAAACACAGTGATGGTAATCTTGTGTTCACTGGTAACATTTACAATAAGACTTTAAGCCTGTCTGGAAATGCCTGATTTCAGCTTATGACATCCTCCTGCTATTTTGGCCACAGCAAATAGGATCTGATGCCTTTAACTGATGCTATCATGGCTCTAAATGAAACATGTCAAAGGACACATGATTCAAATATACTTAAAAAATACACTTTTTGAGATTTTAACCACATTATAATGGGACTCCCAAACCATGAGGTAACTCACGGTTTTATTTAGATTAGTAGATTAGATTAGTAATCCTGTATTTCTCCTGCATTTGAGGTTTGACTGCTTCAAAAATGTTTTCACCTAACGTCTATATCCACCCTCTTACTTATGATAATCCATTCATTCATCATTTATACTCTGGACTCTGCATGTAGGGTTTGAAAATGAAGAATATATATTTATTTTATTTTTCTTTGTTTGTTTTAAGTCATACACAAAAATTAAAACAATATGTGTCGTTTAAGCTGCACGGCCTGTTTCATACTTGTGTTGTGTTGCTCATGGGCAGGTGAGGAGGAGGGCGGGGCGCTGGGGGAGTCTGGTGAAGGGGGAGCAGAGTCAGACAACTACTGGAAGAAGAAGGAAGCTTTTCTTCGAGGAAGTAAAGTGTCTCTGGGGGAGAAATTCTCCTCAGGTGAGTTTGAAATAGTCGTGACTCATTTCATTCGTCGTCATTAACATTCCAGTGTCATGTTTGGCTTGAGGTCAGCTGACGACTTTCTGTCTGTGACGTGTTGTGATGGAGTTTGAGAACTAAAGCGTGGTCATTTTCAAGGCTCTATTTTATTTTTTTTCTGGTGAGGGATATGCCACCTGCTTATCTAGAATGTTTCACAGTACGGCATTGAACATATCTAAGTATCTCACTTATTTGTGTTTTTCTTGCTCTAAAATAGTTTGAATGCTTTAATTCTGTGAACTGGTCTGGTGGCTTTACCTGTTTGTTAGATATGTTTAATGATATGTTTTCATAGTGTGATGTGATGGACTCTCCTTTACATGTCGTGCTTCAATGAACCTCAGGAGACGGGCCACTGTTAAACGTTGCTTTAAACTTGGAGCTAAAGTTTCCTGCTCATAGTATTTTCATGAGAAATATCCTTTATCATATCATCATTTGGATTACTGATTGTCCTAGATCCCCTTCTACCACACCCACAACTGCGCACAAATAACATTAATCTGACTTGCTTCATATTGCGATTAAACACACGGATCTATAAAATACTGCAGCATCATCTGAAACCCACATCCGCGAAATCACAGACAGCATTACTTTCTAAAACATGAAATATCCCAACTGAAAAAAAATGCAGTTTTTCAGATGCGCTGGCCCATTCCCACTCATTATACACACATGCATAGTGATGAGCTCCATTTACCATCTACTAATGTTTGGCCCACTCAGCAGTACAGCCCCATCCATCATAACCCCCTCAGGTTTATCCTCTCAAATGGATTCAAATGGCCGTGCAGAGAGGCCGGTAAGAGGCCTAATAGCTTTGTTATTTGTCTGGGGACCGTCCATGTGCTCACGATGCACCTCCTTGAAATATGAGCTGCCTCACCAAATCTTTAATGAACTCTACAAGGATTTTAGAGATGTAATTCCTTGTAATTTAGATGTCTGTATAAGTTTTAAATTAACAGTGTATCACGAGTCGGATTAGCTGATTAAAGTTGTAGGATGGAAGGAAGGGCATCTGGTGTGTGGATTCATATACAAGGGAAACTATTCAGTACAATAGACTTGAATTATTGTTATTTTTGCTAGTTATTTTTTAATTGATCATGGCCGTTTATATTTTTATTATATTGTATGATATATTGTATGTGTGAGCTACTGTGTCCAAATAATTTCCCTTGTGGGTCAGTAAAGTTTGTCTAACTCTAAGCACTTTTCAACTATATTAAAGTAAAGAAGTGTGAAACAAAACACAACTCCAAGTTATTAATTTTTTATTATTTTTTTTTAGAAATTGTGTTGCTTTTCACTGGACGGAGGCGCTCGACGGGACCCGACCGCTCATTACAAGAAGCTCTGCGCACGAGGCTGAGAGTGGTGGAGAGTAACAGTAAAGATGTCATCCAGCTCTTTAAGGTCTGTTATAAAACATAAGACTGTATTATCCAAACATTTTGACAGAAAATATATAAGATTTGCGCGCTCATTTGTTATATGAATGAATGTAAAAATTGTGTGACATTTTGTTTTCTATAGGACCTCTCTGCTCGTCTGGTCTCTGTCCATGCGGAGAAGGACAGCTTTGTACTCACCTTCAAAACGGTGGAGGAAATCTGGAAGTTCTCAACATACTTAGCATTAGGTAACCCCTGCTCGGTTTTTATTAGATGTTTTTAATAGATTTTTGTATATTAGTTGTTATCAGCAAAAATAGTTGAATAGATACTTTGCAGTGTCACGTTGGGGGTTTTCTACATGTATCTCTATTGGGGGCATGTTCAGAGGTTACCATGGTGACACAATGCACACATCTGCACACACTTTGTCAAACAAGTTTTAAGATGGACTTAAACTGCACGTTTTCAAGAACCTGTGAATGGTCATGGTCCTTTTTAGGAGTTTGATTTTCAATTAAACCAGCTCTTTATGATCAGATTGAGTTGAGTTACAGATCTTCTAACAGAGCAGTTCTTTCAGTTAGCTTTTCGCCCCCATATAATGTTGATACAGCTGCAAAGTATGAGTATTCACACACCTCGATCTATGTGCTGCATTGATTGGTTGCTTGTACATTGTTCTGTTCTAGGGTTTGTGGCCCGTTGTTTGGAGAACTTCTTGTGCGATCAGTCGTTTTGGTTGGACTCCGAGCTCCTCAGTGACTTGGAGATAAACGTCACCGTGGATGAAGAACACCTGGCCACGCTCTATTTGGGACTTTTACTTCAAGAAGGTACAAACATCTAAAAAAAAAAAATTGTGCTGTGGAGATTTTTTTAATTAAAATATAAGCAGTTAAAGCTATGCTGTAAGTTCATTTGGTGTCCCTATATGGTTATAGTCGGATCCAAATAACAATTATAATGATTATTTCTGTTGCTGGTTTATCACAAATATTCTGCCAAATTGTTACAATGCTAAGTAAAAAAACATACAGACAGACAATATTTCTTTTATTCAAAAATTATCATTAGCTTTTATAACTCCATTGGGATCGGAAATCACCATATTTTAACATCAATTATTTTCATTATATTTATTAAAACATGTTTTTTAGGATTTGGACACTTAAATGTTCTTTTACGTGTGGAAACAATCAGTGCAAAAAATCAATTTAATGCAAAACCTCCCAAGAAATCAGATCATTACGCTATACTGAAAATACACAATATATTCCTGCTTTAAGGATGGGACATTCTGCTTGGTCTGTATTAAATTGTCTGTATTTCTAAGCATTCCCACTGGACTCCAGAGAAACGTATACTATTTTTTTGCTGCGCTGGCAAATATTGAGTGAGAATTACATTAAGTTAACAGGAGAGTAAAAAACATCCATCATCTGGCAGTGAGGGAGTGGGGCTGCAGCAGAAACAGTAGCACTTTTCTGATTTTTAGCCTGAGTGCACTGGCTGTTATCAGCAGTGAACTAGAACACTTTGGGTGTCCAGTTTAAGCTCTCCGGATGTGCAGAGTTTGGTCTACAGCGTTGGACAAAGCGTCGGAAATGTATCCTTCAAATTGCAGTATCAGCAAGTGAATTATGACACATCCTAAAATGACAAACTCTATGACAAAATTTTAGATGTTTTCAAGGTATATGTGCAGATATTATACTGACCATTAACCTGTCTACATTGGAATTACCAAGTTTATTTCCATATTGTGCAATAAATAAGGCAAAATGGTTATATCTCTGTATGGAGAAAATCAGACCATTATTGCTGAAATTTGCATTACTCCTTAATTCATTTGGACCAGTTCTAGTTCTGTGATCTTGTTAATTTGCTGTGTCTTTACTCTTTCAGGTTCTTTCTTTGCAAAGGCCTTATTTACAAGAAACGACATAAACGAGGATGATGAAGAGCAGCTTTTGTTTAAAAAGAACGACCTGCTCCTGGTGCGGGACACTGGGCAGGAGAACATGTGGGAGGGCACCATGCTGTCTACAGGAAGTCACGGCCTGGTGCCGGTCAACGCCATGCAGCCCCTGCCCTACCCTTTCTATCAGTGAGTGGGTGCATTGCATGGCCAGCGAAATCAGATAATCGGAGTAATCAGATAACCGGAGTAATCAGATAACCCAAAAATGTGTGTGGCCAGTGAAATTAGTGAACTAGAAAACTCACTGAAATCTGATAATAATTACAGATTATATTTATGTGAAAGAATGTTATCTGACTATTCACATTAGATTTAAGTGACATTTTAATAATCTGGTAATTCAGAAAAATCTGAATATAATGACATTTTTGTATGAGCATAAATAAACTTATACTCTGTGTGTACATCACATCAAAAAACTCAATGTGTCAGCTAATTAATGGATTTTTTGCATAATTGCCCTTATTGAACAATCAGAAAGAAATCAGGTTACTCACAGATGTTTACATGACATTTCAATAATCTGATTCTCCACTTCTCCAAATGCAATAATAATCAGATTTCTGGGGTGCTCAATCTCAATAACATTAACTGTCTCCACCAGTGTAGTCTGTACATGCACTTGTCATAACATCTGAAGAAACACTGTGAGCTACACTTCACCCATAGTGAATATAGTGTTGAATATAGTGTTGAATATGGTGTTGAATATACTGTTGAATATGGTGCTATAGTCTTCTTCCTGTGTGGTCAGGTGGTTCCTGAGGAAGTACCCGGGCCACGCTGGCTGTGCGCTGTCGGAGAAGGAACTGTTTGAGCATCCTATTGGTAAATCACAATTTTATAAGGCTCATTGTCAGGTTCTTTAATATATTAACACAACATAATATTTAAAAATCAATGAAGCAATACCAGCAATTAATAAAAATACAGGTTTACAAATATAAGCAAATAAACATGTATTTTTTCAGCTCATGTTAGTGTTGTCGTTTCCCATGCAAACGAGCCAAGTCAGCTAATGCAAGGAGGCAAAGGAAGTGGTGTGTACACGTCAGATCTATACTAACATATTTTGAACGGCCCTTAATGGCCTAATGTCTTAGCAAGGCAAGGGTTTATTTATATAGCACAATTTGTACACAGCCAGTAATTCAAAGTGCTTTACAGAATAAGAAAGACAAAAAAACACGCAATACAAACACATCAAAATATAAATATTCAGCATAAAATTAAAAGTTCATTGTTTAACTTCTGGTGGAGGGTCAGTAAAAGCTTTTCTCTTTCTCTTAACCTTTTGATCTTCATCTTCATGGAAACCAAACGTCACGTTACAGGTCAGATCTGTAGAGAGGCAAAATCGCTCAGTCACAATGCCTGTTTTTCTAGTATTTTTAGGGAGTAAAACAACCGGTAATTGAATAAATGTAAAGTAGATCTGTGGAACATTCCAGGCAGAGCAATGACAGACCCCTAACCAATAAGTTACATAATGCACCTTTAACATAAAAAGAAGAGAGAAAATAAAACCTTTTTAATCATATGCACAGCTATTCATGCAAAATCTATCTCCAAGCTACAAACACGGCTCTTTAAGTTTGTGTCTAAGTTAGTTGTATTTCTTATTATTTTGTATTTTTTCTGTATCCCCATCCACAGTGACAGGTTCGTGTGTAGCAGTGGCCGACTACAGCCCCCAGACGCCGGATGAGCTCCAGTTAAGTCAAGGGGACGTCGTAGAGATCCAGGGCCTCCTCCTCAGGGGTCTGGCTGTCTTCATTGGGACCCACGCGTCAACTGGGCAAACAGGCTTTGTCCATAAGGCCCATGTCAAGCCCGTCCATACTGCACCTCTGTAAGTCATGTTTTCCTTGTTTTATCACTGGAATTATGAAAATACCATTTATATTGTTGCTCTTTGTTAACATAATGTATTGTGATAATATATTGTGTCCATATAATTTACCTTGTGGATCAATAAAGTTTGTCTAAGTCTGAGTTCGACACTGTTACACAGACAATCGAATAAATAAGCCTGTAAAGTAGAAGTAGGAGGAGGAGTAGAAGGTGTGGCATTTTTTTTTTTTTTCTCATGTGCCATTTGCTTTTCTCTATGGAGACGTAATTACTTATATTTTTTTACTTGTAATTTATCTATCTACACGGAGAAGAGCAGATAATGCCACTAGGACAAGCTACAGGTCAAACAAACAAGCATGACCAAATACAGCAAATAAAGTTTAGATAAGTAAGTACAGATAAGTTTAAAGGTCCTATGTTACACAAATTGATTTCCATCAATCTCACCATGTTAAAATGTTGTTACCTCATCAAAAACATACCAGACGTGTGTTGTTTCATTCATGCATATTCACACATGAGTAATCCTGCTTTAATAGTCTGTCTACAAAGCTCAAAATGCCCTGTTCCACCTTGTGATGTCATGATGATGTAGTTTTAAAGTTATATATGGTTCAGTACAGATGGGCAATGGCGAGATGGTATTAGCGCATGACACATTCAGTCTAGATATGTAGGATTTGTGTGTTAAACATGTGTGAATGAAATAAAACACACCTCCAGGAATGTTTTAATGAGGAAATAACATTATAAGAGCCTAATATGGGCCCTTTAATGCCATTCTGTGGATCATTTCAGGCAAAGCAATAACAATATAATAATACTGCTGCTAATGGTAATACACTTTATGATTTTAGGCACTATAGTTTGTGGGAAAAGTCTTGGTAATGGTGAATTATTTGTATTACATAATTAGATTACATGCTCAAAAATGACTTGTTATTCCTGCTTGTTTATATGACAGAATCAGATAAAGTAATTCCTCACTCTCAAAGTCATTTATGCTCATGTTAATACCCTTTAGCTGTTTTATGAAATTGTGTTAAGTGTGTCTGCTGTGTGCACACAAAGAACTGTTGAGTTGGTAAACAGCTGACCCATAATGGCGTCTTTGTTCGCCGGTGCAGGGGCAGACAGTTGCTCTTTCTGACGGAGGACGAGCGGCGCAGTCTGGCCCAGGTTAAACCGTGCAGCATCGAGCCGTGTGACAGTGGCCTGCTGGAGAAGCTCTTTTCATCGGACATCAGCTCCGTCTACAGGCTAGGTACAAAAACACATGTGGAATAAGCAGTGATGGGAAGTTTATTTAGCTACAGAATCCTGAATACCTCAAATAAAATGTTTCTTGTAACACATTGTGATACATTGTCCAGTGTTCATATTATGTACTTTTAGATTGAATTGCATTTAAATGATAGAATACTGTATAAAAATGCAACATAGGATCCAACTTAGTTTTATGTTTGTGATTAGAGAAGGAACAATTACATCATATTCATAAAATACTCACTAATATTGTGCCGTTTGAAGCTTAAATTGTATGATTAAGTATCGCCATCTATTCCTTTAATTTTAGAAGTTATTTTAATGAATATTACCAGTACAGTCATGTGTATTCTGAATATTCTCATGTCATGTTATTTCTGTTATTTCAAAAATTGTACAAAAAACAAATTTGTCAATTTCTATAGACATTTAGTGATTTTCTGCCTTTACTTTGACCTTTTCTCAAACAGAAAACACTCTGTTCCAACTTGTGATGTTATGCGGTTATACAGGAACAACTCCACTGTGTTTTAATCTCCACACACATCTTCACTAGAGTCATTTGGATAATTTTACACCTGGAATTGCCAAGCTCTGCTGAACTTGAAACCTACATGAAATCACAAGGTGGAAAGATTCAATTTTGTGTAATATAGTACCTAGGAAAGACCAGAACTTACTACTTACAAAATTGTTATGCAAATTAAGTGGGATATTGAAGTGGCAAAACAAATAAAAAACAGCCCCATGAGTTGTGTTTTTTTTGGGGGTTTTTTTCTTTGGTCATTTTGAATGTACATTTAACTGTGTCATTGTTTTTTTCAGACAGACTGGATGATTCAGATTTTATGTACATCAAGAATACTCCAAAACATGGTACTTTTTTATTACATTATACCAGTTACATAAGCAACTACAAAGCTGTATTTTCTACATTATAATAGTCAAGTGTTGTGAAAAGGTGTTGTGAAAGGTTGTCTGTCTGTACTTCTTCCATTTGTTTAGTTGAAAATGTTCCCACCATAAAACTACTAAAAACAAAACTAAAAATAGAGAAGCAGCTCTAATTGTTTCAAAAATAGGATTTCTTCCAAAAAATTAAGTTCCTGTAAAAACAAGAACTGAAAAAAATGAAGTAGCAATATTGGGCGGATAGCGATAAAATTTGTGGTTTCTATTTTAATGGAATCTCTTGAAAATTCATATTTTAAACACAAGAAAGAATTTACAAAAAAGATATATGAACTGACATAGTGAACTCATACAAAATGACAGCAGTTTTTATGCAGAATATGATTGTTTTTGTTTAGGGGGGAATTATGGTACTACAAAAATTGCAGCCTTTGTGAGTTGCTAATTGTGTCCATTCAAATTCTGATTTCTATTTGATTGCAATTTATCTTGAAGTCCTCATTTATTTCCTTCCTGGATAAAAAAAGGCTAATTTTCTGGCTGAATTAAAGTTTTATTTTGTTATTTCACAGATTACAAGGTCTCATCCAGCGCCCGCCAGAGCGTGATGTCGGAGAGAAGTGGTGGGACCCCTCCATATCACTCGTCCCCACGTAGCTCAGTGTCTCAGGCCCCTTCGCGTCTGTCCTTCTACCAGCCCCTCAGCACCCTGCCGCGGGAAGGAGAGCGCCTGACCTTTCACCCCGAGGACACTTTTAGAGAGCTGGACGAGTTCCAGGAGGAGCCCCCCCACTTCCTGGATGATAGCAGCTGGGACGGGGACGAGTCCGAGCTCAGTGACCCCACCCTCGCTCTTCTCAACCAGCAACACTTCCAGGTCACACGCTACTCTGAGAGGTTCAAGGGCTCATCTTAGGTTATTTATACTTAGAGTTGTGTTTCGTTCTATTCACATATGGCTAAATAATCCTGGTTTATTAGTCTGGCTACATCTCCAAAGCTTAGCTACCTTTTAATGTTGATTCAGATTCAGTCATTCCAATGGTGAAATTATGAAAATGATTATTGTGAATGTGCATGGAGTTTAACACCATGGAGCACTTCCTGTACTGCCCCATGACATCACAAGGTGTAACAGAGTGTTTTTTAGTTTGAGAGAAGAATTCAGCCTAAATATGCAGGGTTTATGTGTTGAACGTGCAAAACACAACTCCAGGTATGTTTGTGATGAGGAAATTATAACACAGATCGGCCCTTTCAAAATACCGTATTTTTCAGACTATAAAGTGCACTGGATTATAAGGCGCAGTATCAAATAATATGTCAGTTGTGTCATTGTCCACACATAAGGAGCATCGGATTATAAGGCGCAATAAGAGAAACAAAACGTGTGTCGGATAAATCGAACTTTATTCAGGTCATTTACAATAACTCTCAGTTGTAGCTAACACAAAAATACAAGTTTAACAGGTGATTTGGGCATCAAACATGCCCGGATCCCTCTCAACATTGTGCACGAGTTATAACCCGTGTGCACGCTTTGCTTCGCCGTCATAGTTTTTCCTAGTTTCCTAGGAACAGCTATAGATTTCATCATCAGCCAACTTAATACCCCAGGTCGCCTCCACCGTGCCGCTGGATGCAGCGAAGTGCCTGAACACATCTGTGACGGATGTGCTCCTTCCTTCTGCATGATTCGCACAAGTTTGTATTGTGCATGTGTTCTAACGTGCTCCCACACTTTGGATATAAATTGCATTTTAAGATGTTCCTTCACTTTTAATAACTCGTGGGTTATAACTCGCACACAACCAAAGGTCATACATAAGGCACACTGGATTATAAGGCCACTGTTGATTTTTGAGAAAACTTTATGATTTTTAGATGCAGCTTATAGTTCAAAAAATACGGTACTTACAAAGTACGATCTCAAAGAAGCAGCTCACGTGTTCCTTTGTTTTGCTTGTGCAGGTTGAATTTCTTCCCCTCTACGACATGCAGTATTCCTTCTTGTGGGGAACATTTGGAGGTAAGAGTGAGGAGGAGCTGTCTGGGCACTTGGAGAGCGTCAGGGAGTGTGCCAAGAGGATGGGCATGCACTGGGCACACAGACGCGCCTGTTTCCTCCTGGGACGACTCTGTGCCAAGAAGCTCAAGCTCTCCCAGGTTTGTGCTTACCTTCAACTTTGAGGAGCGATTAATGCACTGCTCATTTAACTTTATGGGGGGAACTCTATTAAGGACATTATGTGCTGTACTTTATTTGATTACATTTCCCTTGGAAAACTATGATAAGAATGAACAACATCATTCATTATATAGCACCTAGCACCTAACCAGACTGACTCTACATAGGAATTTAAAACATTAGGTTTATTAGTAAAGCAATTAACAATTTAGAACAGAATATTATATCTTTTTGAATGGTGCAAAGTCTTGTTATGTTATATAAAATGTTAAATATAATAAGAAGCAGAAGCACGGGAATAGGTGCTACTTTGAGGACCTTTACCGATTCAAACTAATCACTTTCTAAATTGATGAATTGCTATGGCAACAATGATAGTTCTAAAGACTCACTGAAACCCACGGATACACATGAAGTTTCACAAATATCTTTCACTTATTGGTATAATTTGTATAGATAGTGATTTTCGTGTCCAGTATCAATCAACAATCTAACTTATTTGGCGTGTCTCCTCAGGCTCGTGTTTACTATGAAGAGGCCTTGAGCGTGTGTGTGGACAGTTTCAGCGACACTCCCCTCTTCATCGCTCTGGTCACAAACCTCACGGCCGTTTATTTAAAGCAGAAGATGACGGACAAGCTGCCGCTCACTTTGGAGAAGGCCTGCGCTCTGCTCCTGTGCCTCCCGTGCCACAACTTCACCTCCAGCGACGAGATCGAACTGCTAAACCTGGTACTGAGGAGGGCTATTTTCCTGGGAGATAAATACCTTGAAGCTCGCATCTGCTACCTCACCTCCAACCTTTTCTTGTCTTTGCGAAAAACCGACGACGCGCTTCCTTTCGTGGAGCGATTGCAGTTTCTCTCCGTGACCATAGCGACTAATGAAAACCAACCGATCGCTCCGGTGGACTTGAACTGGCTCCTAAGTGGGCTCTATCACCGTAAATACATGCCTTATTTAGCATTAGCGTCCGTCAGCTTAGACTCGAGGCAAGATCACTCCCTTCACGATGCTTTTCAGAGGATTGAATTATTTATTAAAAATTCTGTGAGGTTGAATCCGTGCTGGAGGGAAGGCACCTCTCTGCTCCCGGCGCAGATCGTGCTTTACCTGCAGCGAGCTTTGGCCATCGCAGAGAGAGAGGAGGAGCTCAACACCCAGAGGGACCTGTGTCTGGGGCTGGCCTCTCTGTACCAGCAGTATGGGGCCCTGGATAAGGCTGTGCGGTGTGCCCAGCAGGCTGTGGAGACGGGCGGCCACATCAACGAGGAGGAAAGCTTTGAGGCGTCTGTGCTGTACGGCTGGCTCCTGGTTCTCACCGGACAAGCGGAGAAGGCTCAAGCGATACTACAGCCACTGCTCACGTCACTACAGGTACACCCAGGACTGTATAAAGACATGAGAGACTGTGACAGCGTTTGGCTCCAGTCAAATGAAGCTCATGAGGCAAATTTAGAGCTGTGTTCCATATTAGGAATAAGAAAATAAAAGCCCCAGGACCGTGCAGAGCAAAATAACGAGGCTCACAGCAGGAGGGGTGACAATTTTTCAGTGTTAAGTCAGTTGAAAACAGTCCCGTACACTAACACGACCTTTTTCAGTCCCTGAGCAGATTGCAAGTATAACAGCACACCCTTATGAACAATTTTGAATTTTATTTTTAGGACATAGACCTAAGCAAATAAATTGTAAAGGCCACAAACATGAATCCAGACTAAGTTTCCAGAGCATTTGAGGGGCGTTGAGCCTTGTTTAATCCTATTTGCATACAGTCATTTCACGTGAATTAAAGCGTGCATGTGTTTCTCTTCAGTGCACAGACAGCCCCACACAGAGAGGAGTCATCCACAACCTGCTCGCTCTGTGTCTGAGGAAACAGGGTCGGGTCGCAGAGGCCCGTGGGCACCTCCAGTCTGCTCTGATCATCTCCAGGGAGAGCGGCAACCAGAGGAACCAGGCCCTGGCCCTCGCCAACCTGGGCTGTCTCGCCATAGACGTGGGGGCCGCCTCTGTGGCAGAACTATTACTTGTCAGGTAAGAAAGTCGTCAATGTTTAGAATAGAGCTATATGGAAAAATCATCACAATTATTTGGGTCATAATTGGATAATTGGAATAATGTTTAGATTTATTGTAATGTATAAGGAATGTTTTGTAATGTGGTGCAAAGTTCCATCAGAAATTAACTAAGGCAGAATCATGTTTTCAGAATAGCTTCAGAATGAGGTGCCTTTACTCAACTCTACAGACACTCAGGGGAAGAATACTTCAAAATATAGTATTAGAATTAGTATTATAGTATATAGTATTTTGTAACATATTCCGATCAGCCGATACTTTTCCGTCGAGTTGCATTTAAATTATAGTGTAAAAAAACATGCATAGTATTAAAAACAGCGTTATATTTGTTTCAAAGCATCTCCTATCACAGCGATTAGACACTAATTGGAGATGGAAAAATTACTCATTCACGCACCATCAAAGCAGTGTTTACTTTTTTCTCATGAATTCTGGGCAGTTTAAAACCTAAATTACATGATCAAATACCTCTGTGTATTCATTTGATTTTAGAAAAGTAACTGCATCTTACATATCACTAAATGAAAAAGTAACTGTACCAGAACACAGTATTCAGAATACATAATCTTAGTACATGTACTCAGTTACTTCCACAGATATGACAGTTGTCAGCTGAAAGGACTTAAATCCATAAGAATTTTTTATTTGATAGGTTTGTGGGACAGTTTTCTAACAAATGATGGTAAGGTTCAAGGTTTAAAATAATCACTTCCTTTGATTACAGTATTTTTCTTTTTAATTGTGTTTTTCCAGATCTTTGCAGCTGTTCATGGAGCTATGGGAGAGCCCGACAGATGAAGAGCACGTTCAAACGTACCTGTGGCTGGGACGAAGCTACAAAGACAGGAGGCGAAGTCAAGACATTCGGAAGTGTTATGAAATGGGATTACTTATTGCACTCCATGCCAAAAATTTGCACAGTATGTTTCAATTTGATTTTGATACATTTCCTTTTATATTGGCTGTTGTTCTTCTTTCATATAAGGAGGAAGTTGCTTTTTCTACATTATATTTATGTGGTATTCTCAAAAGACATATGCAAAAGGGAAATTATAAAACAAAATAATATTACAGATGAATGTTGTGTCATTTGAAATACCACCACTATTCTTATTCCTTAATCATCTGCATTGGTTTCCAGTTATAGCTGCAATGTTGGGGTCTTTTGGGCATTAATTCATCATCATTCTCATAAATGCAGTCTGTAAAATCCATGTTAAAATTATGTTTTTGTCTGTCTCCTAAAGGTCAGATGGTGGTTGCCAAAGTCTTAAGTCGTCTGTATGCTGACCTGCTCTTGTACGGTCAGAGTATTGTGTACTATGAGCACTGTGCTGCAGTGTCCAGGGAGCTGAAGGACAAGAGACTGGAGGGGGAATACCTGGAAATCCTCAGCAGCCTCTATCTCTCCCTCAACACTGAGAAGTATGGCTCTTCTGTTACTAGTAAACAGTGATTACAATGGGTTTCCTCAAGGTTTATTGGTAACGCTTCAGAATAACAACACTAAAAATGTCTTATATTGAGCAAAACTGACTCTTGTGCGCTTCAAGTCTACATCTTCAAAGCTCAAAATGCTCTGCTCCAACTTGTGATTTCAAGTTCTCCGCTACCTTTTACCTTTAGTTGATCAGAAGTTGGCATTTCCAGAGCTGAAATTATTCAAATGATTCTAGTGAAGGTGTTTTAAAAATAGCAGAGTACCTCCTGTATCACCATATGACATCACCAGGTGGAACGGTGTTTTCTGTTTGAGAAAAGAACTCGATAATAAATATAAAGGATTTGTGTGGTAAATGTATGTTTGAGCATAGATTGGAAAACAGTGTAGTGTATTACTCCAGTAGTTTCTTTGGAGAGGTTATTTCTTTGCCTGTTTCAGAGTATGGCATTAAACCTGTCCTATATCTCCATGGAGACAAGTAGGCAACGCCAACAGGACAAGTTACAGGTCAGATCAGTGGAGAGACGGGCCCGTTCATAGAAAGAGCTGTAAGCGACACCAACAGGACAAGTTACAGGTCAGATCAGTGGAGAGACGGGCCCGTTCATAGAAAGAGCTGTAATATAATATCTGCAATATGATATACTTACTTCCATACTGTGGAACATTTCAGGCAAAGCAATAACTTCTCTATGGAGACAATCAGGTGACAAGACGATCCACCAGAAAAGTTACACAGTGCACCTTTACGTTGTCACTGTCATCCTGAACTTTGTAAACAGAGTAGGTTTTATAGAGTGTTACTGATTTCAATTCAATTCAATTTCTCTTTATTGTCACATGTGCATATACATACAAGATATAGAGCACAGATGAAATATGCAAACGAAAATGTGCAAAGAGAAAATGTGCAAAGGAAAATGTGCAAAGAGAAAATGTGCAAACGAAAATGTGCAAAGAGAAAATGTGCAAACGAAAATGTGCAAAGAGAAAATGTGCAAACGAAAATGTGCAAAGAGAAAATGTGCAAACGAAAATGTGCAAAGAGAAAATGTGCAAACGAAAATGTGCAAAGAGAAAATGTGCAAACGAAAATGTGCAAACTACAAGAAAAAAGAAAAGTGCAAACCAAGTAAACATTCAGGTAACATTCAAATATAGACAAAACAAAACAGAAACATTCAAGTATAGACAAAAACAAAGATTACAGATGAAAATAAGGTAGTGCTAAAGAAAATATAATAAATAAAACAGTTATTGATTTTGCATATAAAAATATAGAGATATATGTACCAAATATATGAAGTAACAGTTTGTTGATTGTGCATATAAAAATATAGAGATATATGTACCAATATATGAAGTAACAGTTTTTTGATTGTCCATATAAGTGGAAAGTGAGGTATAGTGCGATATGATAAAGTCTAGGGTCCTCAGTGGGTGACAGGGGCTAAGGGGAGAGATGGGGGTGAGTCTCCTGCCAGCCTGGGTGAAGAGACTATTTGTTTTTGTGTTTTCAGGTCATCTCGTAAATCTCTGGACTACACCAAACAGAGCCTCAGGATTTCTATAGACCTGGGCAAGAGGGAGGAGGAGTCGGAGACTTGGCTTCAAGTGGGACGCATCTATTACCTGATTTCAGAGGACGAACTCGCAGATATGTATTTACAGGTAAGGAAAGAGAATTCAAGTGTATTATTAGAGATAATTTGCCTTTGCTTTCAGTTTCTGTTTCTTTATTAACCTTTGAATTCTTTCCGACATTACTAGGCAGCTGTGAAAACTGCACTGAGAATGAATGACCCCCACTTCACAATGAGCATCTATGAGGAAGCAGGAGACGTGTACTTCAAAGGCTACAGGAATCGAATGGCCTCACTACCTTTTTATAGAGTAAGATGATAAAACCTATGGGATTTTTATTACGCCCCATACACCTTCACTAGAATATTTTGGATAAATTCAGGTCTGGAATTTCCATTGACACAAAACACAACTCTGGTTATGTTTTTGATAATGTAACAACGTTCTACCATGGTTTAAAGCTCTTAACTAAATTTAACACAATGTAACGTGGGTCTTTAAAATATATATGTTGGGTGTTTTTTCAGGATGGTGGCTTGGCTTTTGCACGATGTATTGGAGACGTTTACTCAGAGTTCAGATTGTTGAGTAAACTGACCGATTTGTTTATGGACCACAAAGAATGGGAGGAGGCCCTGCAGTACGTGACACTGGCTGTGGAGGTGGCAGGGAAAACAGGTACAGGAATGAATTTAACATCTCTCAAAATACAAAGAGTCAAATTTGTTCTTCTTTTACGTTTTAACCAAAGGCGTAGAGATGCACGAGTGGTCCACCTACCACCGTCTGGCCACAGTCTACTACAGACTGGAGCAGTACGAGATGGCAGAAAACTATTACCTCAAGGCCCTGTCGTTCTGTCCGTCCTCCATCGAACACCCCCTGGAGGTGCAGTACTACACCAAGGTGTACAGCAGACTGGGCAACCTCACTCTGTATAAGCTGAAGGTAATGCAATCCCCCAAACTTTCCATATACACACAAAAAAAAAAACTTACTTCCCTTCACTAAGTAGAATGAAATGCAATGTGTAAAACCTGTGGTAAGCTGTAATTACATTGAACTTAGGAGAGTGAGGCGTCATGTTACTGGTTGTTGCCCACTGTGTAACATTAAGCAGCGTATAAAAATGTAATACAAGATGAGAGAAGTTTTTTTTCTAGAGGCCAATTTGTACACACAGTCATTCAAAGTGCTTTACAGAAGAAGAAAGACAAATTACAATTCATAAAAATCTACATATAAATACTAATGATAAATAGAAGAGTCCAGATTTTTTTTGCAATGTAAAAAGTGACACCATTCTGAGGACATTTCACCATTCAAAAGTTATAATATTTAGTTTTGAGTTTGTTTTGGGGTAAAATTTGACGCCAAAATATATTGCACCAGCTTTCAGGTATCGAAAGATAAGCTGATATAGTGGATGAATGAATATTTGATTTAAGTGTCATATATCCAGCGCATATGGGCTTATATGACACTTTCAACAATATAAAGGAAGATTTCCATCATCAAATACAAAAGATAAAATTCAGGAGTAAATCATCTCCAGTTTTTTGTTTCAAAGTTCTGGCCTTATCCACAAAAAAAACCCAAAAAACACTATAACATTTGTCCTTCAGAGAGCCAAAACAAATCAGGGTTCTTTTGCTGAATGATCTCAAACATATTATTTCTTAAACCATACTAAAGCGGACAATAAAACATAAAATTGGATTCATATAATGATCCTGACAGGCGTAGTCTCATGAGATCTTGCCTCTGATATAGACCCATCTCACTGACTGCTGCTATTGTCCACATTTTGCAGGATGCCTTTGATGCGGTGGGTTATTTCCACTTGGCTCTGGCTGCTGCCCTGGAGGACTCCGCTAACCCCGAGGCCCTGTACGTCGTTTACATGAAGCTGGCCGAGATATACGGACACCACATGCCCGACGATCAGCTTTGTCAAAACTACAGAGAGAGGGCCCGGAGCTTAAAGAGGGTCCTGGGAGGGGCCGCCGCAGGAGAGGAAGGCAAACACAATAACAATGGAGACGGCTGTCAAAGGGAGGAAGACGATTCTAGTTTGGGACATTCGGAGCAGACGGGAGATAATATCAGCGCTTCAAGGACTTGTGTAACCACTGCAGATGCACAAACCTCAAATGTGGACTCTATTTTGGGAAATACTGTGAACAAAGAAGCAGATCTGAGTGAACACATGTCTGAGAGTTTTGAAGTAAATGCTCAAGAAAGTATTGGCAGTCATTCCCACAGTGAGTTTAATCATTTTACTGAGTCATTTGAAGCTAAAGAAGACATTATTGACCCAAGCATTTTAATGGATCAGACACAAACAACAACAGAGCGGATTAAGGGACAGACTGACCTGCAGCCGGACCAAACTGTACCAGAGCAAACACCAGTGAATCACATAAGTGGAATTAGCGAAGAAGTAAATCCCGAAAATGTCCAGCCAAATTTCCGGAGCTCGTTGAACACGGAGGACAGTGTGTCTCAAAAGGTCGTTACTGAAAACGAAGATAGTTTTGAGGAAATTCACGTCGACAATGAACAGACTGTGGGCACCATTGAAGAATCTGCAGAGACACTTAGTCACCAATCGAATCCAGGAGACAACAAGCACTTCTTTACTTTATGATGACGACAGCAACATCATTTAATGCACCTAATGTGAAAATGACTTTATTGATTGAATCTCTTGTCTTGGTTTAGAATAAGCATTTTTGTAAATCTATATTTGTTTGTTTTTTGTAAAATTATAAATTATTTGCTATTTTATATCTAAACTTGAACATTTGATGCTTTTTATATATAATAAACGACAGTCTTATGCAAAGCGGTATAATTCATTAAATGTGCATTATGTAACTTTCATAGTGGCTGGGGGTTTGTTAACTGTCTCCATGGAGATGCTATTGCTGTTAAATTGAAGGTTCCAAAGTATGGCATTAAGCTTATCTATTTAGTGTTTTCCATTAGTGTTTTTTTATGAAATGAAAATACTTTAAAAACATGCATTGGTGCTGTGTGTAGACTTACCTCTCCATAGATCTGACCCATAACTTAGCAGTTTAATGAGACCTAATCAGCAATATACTCGTTAAATCAGGGAGTTGCCAGGTCCTCTATTAGCAGAAATTACGTAGTGCACCTTTAAAATATCAACAACAGCATCAACTTTGGAATAAAGTGTCTAAACCGTGCGCTCTAATTTGCACGGAGTAATTAACAAGGTGCAAATAGTTGTCATGTCTCAAAAGAACCACAAGAGGGCGCCATTGAGTTTGTCCAAAGGTTTCTATTAAAAACCTTCCACTTGCTGCAGTTCCTCGTTTGTCCACGCGTGGGCAGTATGAGGCAGAGTGCTATAGTCACGCGTGTCATTCAGTGCAGAAAACCTCAAACCAAACTGTAGAAGTCAGGCATTTTTCAAGAAGTGTGAATGAGGAACTGAAAGGAGTGTCCCGTTTTTATGTACACATAGTCCTAATAAAAATAGAAGTGTTAATAACAGGAAGCAAATAATATGAATGATGTTTACAAAGATCTTTGAATAGCCTGCATGGAACATATAATATCTTCCTCATAGTTGGCACGCTAAAGCCGGGACATACTGTTACAACCATGACCATATCAGCTACAGACTGCACGCTTGTTCCTTCCTCTAAACAGTTGCATTTCATCAAAACAAAAGCAGTGTGCTGTTCTTCAAAAAATCTAAAACATACCCAAACTGTGTTTTGTTAGGTTGTGTTATATATTATAAACGTATGTTTAACATACAAACTTATATTTAGTTCTTCTCTCAAACTGAAAACATCAAAATGCTTGGTTCCACCTTGTAGTAATACAGGAAGTGCTCTACTGTGTTTTTAAAATCCATACACCTTCACTAGAATGATTCATTTGAGGTAAAAAGGTAAAAGGAGCTGCTAACTTGAAAATTATTGAGCTTTGGAGATAAAGATGGACTAATAAAGGGTTCCTCAAACATGTATGAATGAACCAAAATAAAACTCTCAATATGTTTTTGATCTGGTAACATTATAGCCTGGATTAAAGCTCACAAGAGTAGATTTTGTGTAATAAAAGACCTTTAAGAATCCCATTGGCTAATGTAAACTGCCTTGTGGGACTCTGTTGGGTTTGTGTTTAATTAATAGACCAAACCAACGGGGACTCATTGCACAACTAAAGACTAATTTGCCAACAACCGTGATGATGATAGTGAGCATAAGGTACATTATTCATTTTGAAATGTTTGGGTGATCCTTTTAAATTCATGTCATTTATTTTCCAAAAGTATAACACTGGGCCTTACAGAACAATTACATAACTATATATAAACAATTTAAGGAAGTAGCACCGCACTCTATCATCATTCAGGCTTTACAGCATCTTTCATTTCCTGGAGTCCATTGTGTAAGTGTATAGAAATGCTGTGACCTGCAGTTTCTCAAAATGTTCAAATTGAAAATAATATAGATGTAAGGCCGCCTCACACTACAGGGGAATTTGCCCGATACAGGCTGTGATATGCTTCTTCCTGAGTACAGGGAGGTGTGACCCAACTTTGTGTCTTCGTGTGCGATTTTGAAGCCTCTTTTCATCCACCGAAATTGCTCTCTGCAAGTAATGACACCCAGTCCACAAAACCGCACAATTAATCCAGTTTAAAAGTAAAAAAGCACGTGTGCCTTTACATCCACACAGCACACGGATCGAGGTCAAACTGTAGATAAGCGACCGTGACTCTATTTCCTGTGCACTTTATTGCCAGCCTTCTGTGCATTAAATTCATGTATTTGAAGAATTGCCTCACATTTGACAAATAATAATAAAACAGTTTTGACTTGTATCTAAACTAGAAGTGCAGTGCAGTTTTACTGTAGACAGGAAACAGATGATGTGTGATGCGCTCTCAACTTTAAGGCCTGTGGTACGCAGCCATATCCTGCTGCAATCTTTGCCATCAGAGATTTAAAATCTCATCATTCTCGTCATGTCTGTGGTGTGCGCTTTTAGTCAAACCAAAAAGGATGAGTTGTTGTACAGTTGTATAGAGCATGGTATGAATGTAGTAGTAGTAGTAGTAGTAGTAGTAGTAGTAGTAGTAGTAGTAGTAGTAGTAGTAGTTTATTTTTTATTTTATTTTTATGTAACCCTGTATCACTCTGTTTGAGCAGAGCTGTAGGAGCCT
>KN514149.1:1978-20761 GCA_000787155.1 Scartelaos histophorus
GTAGGTTCGGGGTACGCGGGTGCGGCTTGAGGGGGAGGAGGTGGTTGTGCCCAAGGGGGGTGAGTGGGGGCGACAGCTGTGTGGAGCTCCGGCTTCTGTACGGGCATGCTTTTGATGGGCTGCAGGATGGGGGCTTGGGTGATGGCAGTAACGGTTGTGGCCGAAGGCTGGGAGTTGGAGGAATGGCACACCCTACCGTTCAGATTGGGGTTGGTGAAGGAGTTGGAGCGGACCGGGATGTTCTGCCATGACGGAGACAGGTCCTGGTTACTGCTGTTCCCGGATGACGACTGAAGCTGGTTGGACGGGGCTTGGGACCATGTCTGGGGAGGGCCTACTCCATACAAGTCCAAATTGTGGCTGTTCCTATTGGGCACCATCATAGACTGAGGAAGATTACCACCGTTGACGTAAGACGGGGACGATGCCGGACCTCCTGTCTGGTCTGTGGGGCTATGGCGGCTGGACTGGTTGACGGGATAAGGCGGAGGGGGCTGCCTGCTTCCTGAATGGTAATCTGACTGCGGGTTGTTATTCTGCGACCAGGAAGGAAAGGTAAACTTATTAGGGCCAGCGTTCTGCATTATGATTGGCTGGTGGCTGCCTCTTTGACTTTGAGGAGCTGAGGAGGAGTAGCTCTCAGGCCACGCCCCCTGTGGCACTGGCGAGATGCGTGGCACGTGATAATCCATGTTACTGGAGTAGCGTTTGGTGGATGGGTTGTCCCAAGATGGCGCAGGAGGCATCGGACCTCGGTTGGGTGGTGGGGTGACGCTGCGGACCTGAGGAGGGACAGGGGGGTTCACTCTCTGGCTGTTACTGGGGTGGCCCTGTGGAAAAGCAGGAGGTGGTCCAGGGCTGTCGGAGCGGTACAGTCCGTCCGCCATCAGTGGGCCATGCCGGGGGGTTAGGGATTCTCGAGACCCCTTCCAGCTGGGCCTCCTCAGGACTGGCTGCTGAAGATGAGTTGAGCCTACAATATATATAATACAATATTTAGAAGATTTTAACATCAACATTATGAATGTCACGCTTTTCAGCACAAGACAAATTATTCAGTGAGATCATTTTCAAGTTGACATACATTTTTGTTATTTCATAATAAATGTCACTCTGCAAAATGTACTGTGGTTTTGGTTTCCATCCCATCCTTTTTAGAATATTAAACGGTAAGGTTTTAAAGTCAAAGGTCCAAAACGTATTATTTTCCAGCTGTTGTTTTGAGATGTTCTACAAAATAGCATACAATTTAGCAATCTCCATAGCAAAACCAAACCAACTATTTTGAACAATAAAATGTCTGAAACAGAATAAACTAAAGATGGATGATTATTCAGATAGTGTGGAATTTTCCCAGCAAAGCAACATCTCCATGACACAAGCAGCTAACGGATCCCTCCACCAGAAAAGTTACATAGTGTAGTTACAATGAGAGGAGTGGATTTTTATCAATTAGTCCAGAGAACAGACATATTATTTCACAAAGTAAAACACACAGCTTGGTTATATAACCAACAAATGAATTATAATAAGTTGACATGTAGCTGAGGTAATGCATTCATAGACAAACAACCGTAGAACGGCTTTTGTCACATTTTAGGCAGATGTCCTAAATCTAGTAAACCGCACAGTGCATTGTTTGACTCAACACGCACAAACAAAGGATAAAAGGAGGTGAGTCCCAATGGACCGCTTACATACCTGAGGCTTTCAGACTCGAACCGCTGGGGTTGGCGGCAGCCATCTGTTCCCTCATTGGGTCCTGATAGCTCACCTTACTCATGTAATCCAAACCCCCTATGCTACGACTGTGACCAGGCTGAAATTACATGAAAACATGTCTATTTAGCACAGATTGATATTTATGCAAATTATTATATTTCCAAAATCTAGCAATGTTTTGTTTTAAGTATACACATTACATTTTGCAAAGGCAAAATGGCTATAGCTCTTCTTGCGTTGGGTTTTCTTTTTTAATAGATACAACAAAAAGAAACAGAACAACTTATGCTACGCAAAATAGGTCTGCGTTACAATAATGAATGCCAGTGTTCTCTAAACAAGTAGTGACTGCCAACTGAGGAAATACTGAGTAAACTTACAACTGCACAAGCTTGTCTTTCAACTTTGCATACTTCTCATTTTCTAAATAATTGTCCCTTAAACAAAGTGCGCCAAGTGATCTATAATAGAGTTGTTATGTACAAAATCATAATAGTCTCACCTCTTCAAAGCTGGCCCACGGTGGATCCATAGACATGTGTTTTTCTGATGGATGACTGGGTTCATTAGCAAAGGGCTGCAGAGATTTTCGGATCTCCTGTAGAGCCTTATGGTGCGGGTTTTTGGGGTTACTGGAACGTCCCTGCTGCCTCGAGTCTTCCAAAAGCATTTTCCCAGAACTGCTCATGTCTACTTTAGGTGGGTCCGAGGGTTTTGTCATGTTGCGCAGACTGTTTCGGATTTCCTGCAGCATTTGTTGGCTGTTGTAGTTGTTTGTGGGAAACATTTTGGGTCTCATTGGTCCGTAGCCTTCAGGTTGTCTCCTCACCTGAACAATAATAACGAAGAGATGAGAATGAAACTCAGAGAGGCTTCACAAGAATGAGGGGAGGAGAAGACTGCACATCGGCATAGTTCTGCCAAAGGAAGAACAGAAATGTTATAAGGCATTCAGAGAAGCTATGTAGTTACCCAACAGGTTTGGCCCCACAAGATGAAGATACTAATTAAAACACTGAGAGGTCAACGTGTTACAATTACTTATAAATAGAACTGTAAACACACCAACCAGCCCTCAGTATTACACAATACACATGGCAATACGTCTACTGAATTCGGGTTGAATTAATGTACTATCATTAGAAATAAATTACATGACAAATACTAATTCTTTCATAAAACATGTCTCTGTACACTTGTTGGCTTCAGTAGCAGCTGGTGCTAACACTTGGTGCATTCGAGAAACTTTCTGAGTGCGGGTTTGTAGCTCTCAAAAGCTCTCTCGTGTATTATGATAAATTAATTTCACAATAAACACATTTCCACAATCTTACTTTCCTGCAGCCGTTCTTAGCTGTTTTGGATAAAGTTTCACGGAATCAGCAGAGGCTCCGCGGCCTCCATTTGCTGCTAGGCTAATTCAACAACAGGTTAGCACTGCACCCACAAGATAAGTTTACTGACAAAGCAATAACCACCTGAAAACTATACTTACAGTGATTTCCAAGGCGATCCAACTTAAATTATACGATCATTGTCCCTTTCGGGGCTGGGAGCCCGCTGGTGAGTTAAAATGCCCTTGTTATCCCGGGCTGGTTGCTTATGGTGTTGTTGAATTCCTGGGATGTCTGAATGACAAGTACAACAGAGTCAAGTTAAAGTCCCAACATTCCACTTCCGCACACCAAATGCCACAATAAAACCCCTCTAACTACATACAATCACAAATGCAGACAGAGATAAGTACTTTATGAATTATTTTCATCACTAAATCAATTACAATTTGCACAACAACTATGAAAAAACATTAACATTGCAGTAATTAAATTCTTTATACAGTCTATGTACAAAACTATAAAACCGAGCGGAATATGTTCCGCACCTCGATCTTGACACTTGATCACTAAGGTACCCGGATGCAACAACTGAATACCACCAGCTCTCTCCAATATGTACCTGGCCTCAAAGCCATGGCTTATGGTGTTATGGCAACATAACAATACAGTACAAAAAAAATCAGTCACATTATGTTTGGCATTCTGCCCTTTTATTGGATCAATTATTACACTTATCAAGGTCACCTGAATCAATGCCCCCACCTCAATTTAAAAAGTCATGTGGAGCACCATCAATAAGACTGAACTCTTTTCCATAACATTCAATGTATAAGTAAATTAAAATCTAGTCTGTATGTTTACAAAATGTGTTTATTTCAACATTATATGTTTCTGAATACATTGATCTGTAATACGTGAGACGTGTTCACATTATGGCAATTGTGTGTAGAAAATGAAAACACTGTAGCACAGAAAATTGCATATTCTTTATGTACAAAACAGCAGAAAAAGACATTCACAATGTCTTTTTCCCTAAACTGGCACCTGCCTATTTACAAAAATGGCCTCTCCATCTGTCCCGCACACAAGACACTGTCCCAGGACATCCAAGCTGTTCACTGACAGTGTTTGGCTCGGCAGCATGTGAGTGGTCTCCAGACGACCTTTACTGGAATCGCCATTGAGCCAGGCACTAATGATGGACTGGCTCCCTCCAGCTGGGGCCATTGCACTACGAGACATCATGCTGTTGTTCCTGCCTCCTGCATAACAGAAAAGAAAACAGATGTTTAAACCAATCAAATCTGAGTATAAACTCAAGGAGATTATTGTTTAAAACAGTGTCCGTGTTGTAGTAGATTTGACCTTGTAAGAATGAGGGTGTGTCTGGTGATGAGGTCTCCCAATGGAGTAAAGAGCCATCCTCTGAACAAGTAAATAAATGATCCGGGTTGGTTGGATGAAAATGGACCTCCCACACTGATGACAAAAAGTTATTACAAATTTAGTCTTTGGAACTAGAACAAGTGCAAGTAGAAATAACCCAGGTAAGGTGGATATATAAAAAGGTTCTTGAGAAATCATCACTTTTACTGTGATAAAAAATATTAAAGTATAACTGTTTTAGCGATTTCAATAAGCCACCTCCTGCTAAAAATAAGTTAAATGAAAACAAATGTGCAAGTTTATATCAAGACTTACTTTCAGCAGAATGTGCCTCCATGAGTGAGAAGGGCGTGTCCCCTTGCCTCACATCCCATACACAGAGCATGCCATCTTGTCCACCAGTGGCCACAATATGCTGTTGATTTGGGTGTCTTCCCACACAATGAAGAGGAACTCTGTCACCTGACCTGAAATTCAAATGTATGTCAATCAGTAACCCAAAACAAAATCCTAGCTATAATTAAAAGGTAACATACAATGACAGAATCTGGGATGGAGAGTTGCCCTGCTGTCTTAAGTCCCACAGCTTTAGTTGACCAATAGAGTTCACCGTCAGTATCTCAGATGTTTTCAAGTAAGTGACTGCATGAATAGTGCTGCTATCCGCATTATCTGGAGAAATTAGAAATATTATAAACAGAGAGTGGAATTACAGTGCACCATCCAGTTTGTAGTTAACTCTTATACTGTACAATTAGTGCAAAAAGTCACACCTATAATTCGAGTTACTGTTTCGTGGTCAGCTCTGAAGGTGATAATTCTGCCGTCTTCGCCAACTGTGACAATCTCAGGACTGCTGCACACGACACCAGTGCAGGGAGCATTGTCACTGGGGTAGTGGTGTGCTCGTGCCCAGCTTTGAGAGATGGATAATGTCTGTAATAACAACATATATATTTATTCATTAATTAATTACAAATGACTTGTAGAACGAGGGTGTGAAGAAAAGATCATATCTACCTGACTGTTTTGATGATGACGGAAAATAGTGACGGTTCCTGTTGAAGACGCTGTGACAATTCTTTCTTGATCCAAAAACTAAAAAAAAACAAAAAAAAAAACAACAAACATAGAGCATGACACCATATGGTTTCTTGCTCACATTACACAACATTTACACTTACTTGGAGATCCAGAACATCTCCATCATGCCCGAGTTCACATAAGAGTTGTGGGTCTCCTTCAAATCCATCTTCCATTGCCGACACTCCATTGTTGCCAATAGACCAAATTGAAATCTTGTTGTCCTATGGCACACATCAAAGAAAAGGAAATATCAATATTATTTTATCTGAGTGGATTTCATGTTCACACAGTACACCTTGTCATCCTTAAACCAACTTTTGACAAATTTCTACAGCTCTGAGGAAAAATGTTATGCACTCGACCCATTCAAGCCCAACATGTGAGCCAGTATAGTCACATTTGCTTTGTGCTTTGGTCATTTTTAAGTAACCTTTACTGTATTTCACCTAAACAAATCACACATTTATGGCTCTCTTTTCTTTGGCAGATATCACACAGGGACAAATCACTGGTTTTGGATAAATCTGCTCGGACAGGGGACACGGGGCTCAAAAAAGCTGACATATTAAAACATGAAACCAAATGGAAATAAGAGCATGATAAGATGGGCTGATTCCAGATACAGAGCGTTTGGTAGCCTAAAGTTTATTGAATTGTATAGCCATTTTGTATTGACAGAAGACAAAATATCAGCTAATGTTTGAATGAATGAATGGGTTGACAACTAACCTCGTTGTCCCATGATCCCGTAGCAAAGATGTCCGGCTGCTGCAGAGTCGTGTGTGAAACTGGTCTCCATCTAGTTTTACTGATTTTCTGAGACACGTACTTAGCTACAACTCCATCCATGACATGAAAAAGTCCTGAATCTGTGTTAATATTAGTGATCGAGTTTGTGTTAGCTTAGCATGCTCCTCGCGCCTGTAGTTTGGAGAACTTTCTTCTTTGTGTTTTTTGTCAGATGTTTGTCTCCCCCTTGTGGTAGGAGATTCGCATTACATATCGTGTCATTATATTGCAACAAATCCTACAAATTAAGTCAGACTTTATTTATATAGCACAGTGGGTCAGTGATGGACTGGAGCGGCTGTCAGTTTAGAGATTTACCTTGAACCATTGTGACAAAAATAGCATATATTTTTAACATTAACATTTTTCACAAAATGTACACATATTTTTATCCACTCAGGAATTGGTGAGTTGCAAAATAATGTATAACTTACAACAGATTAATTATAAAATGGAGAAATCTTCCCAACCTGGGACTCCAGACTCAAATTTGACTCCCCAAAAATACCCATGGGGCCCCCAGTGTTCTTATGAAGAAATGACATGTTAATAGCATTTGTATGTTCATTAGAGTTCTATAAGATCTTTATTACGCAATCCTTCTCCTATTTTCAGACAGGAGAAGGATCTTGTGGTCACCATGAATCCACAGGTAAAATCCATGGGTTGTGAACCACTGATCTACAAGATGTGTAGAAGTAGAAGAAGTGCATTGTAATTAAATAGAAATAAGCTGATACATCAATATGATTTATGTAGTTCATAAGATTTAGCCTATTAGGAAAACATTACTGATATTCTATTTTGATGTTAACATTTTGTGGTACTATCTTGAGTGGTGTCCCATCTTCAGTAAACTTATGAGGGTAAAGTCTATTCCCAGTGAACATTTCTGTGAATGTACATAAATGTGTTTGTATGAAATGAAAAACTTTTCCACCGTCAAATCCCAAATGTAAAACCCTCTGAACCTAAGACAATAGTTGCTCAACCTCTCTGGATTTTCGGGAAGATCTAACTTTGACTTTCCAACACTGACTGCACTTAAATTACCTGACACAACCAGTCGAGCCCCTGCTGTATTTGGATCTAAAATTATTGGACTATAAGTGATCATGTCTTTCATTTTCATCCACATGTTGAGACACAGATTGCTCAAATGCTTGACTTCATCTATGAGAGCTCCAGTGCTCATCTTCTGCTCATCCACCAGAGGGCAGCGTTCCACCCTTTCCACAGTATCCTTGTACTTTATCAAAAACTTCACATCCTCAGCCTCCATCTCCCTGGCTGTTGCTTTGATGGTTTCATTTAGAGCTTGCATTTCTTTACTTATAATACAAACCATTTCACTAATCTTACTCTTCTTTAGCTCATTCTCTGCCCTCAAAACTGCTAATCTGTCCTTTTCCTCTCTATATAAAAAATTTTGCAAACCCCTCTTTTACTTGCGTTTCTGTTTTGATTGCTTGGATTTCAATATGCTTGCCTAAATTGTTCCACTTTGCAAATGAAAGCCCATGTTGCTTTAGTTTCTTCTTTAAATCTCCAATTGTCTCTTGAAGTTCCGTCACGGGCTGCCTTACCTGTTGGCTTACATTTGTGGTTGTTGTGTGCTTTTGAAGCCTGGCAAATAAGACAAACAGGCTCCCGGTGGTCTAAGCAGAAAAGTTTGCGTTTTCCCGAGTGCAAAGTACATACAGGAGTGGTTGCATCTTTATCTCTCTGCAGTATGAAAGCCTCACAAAGGTTTTTCAATACCAGGTTAGATGGTAGGGTGTTTATGTCTGCTCGTAAATGTTTTTCTTTACAAACTGGGCATTCCTTTGTGACATTATCTGTCCACCAGGTCTCGAGGCAGGTTTTACAGAAGCTGTGACTACATGGCAGGATCACTGGGTTCTTAAAGATGTCCAGGCAAATCTGACAATGAAGCTCCTCCTCCAAACTGGAAGCCATTGTGTTCTGTAAATAAAACACAGTTCTTAGACAGAAGTCGATAATAAATATTATTTTATTGTATATGACTTCATCAAGTAAATAAGGCAATGGTCCTTGCCAAATTATATGTACTGCAATGTCACTGACAATAAACTGCAAATAAGAAACCAAACATATAGGCTATATCAGTCAATGTAAAAATAGTCTATTTGTTTTTTGCAATAGCTTATAACACTAACTGGGATGTTTAGATTTAGTTTTTTAAGAAAGTTGAATCAATTTCCTTGACACCAAAAAAGCACAATAACTTTGATCTATAATCTATAATACATGTACATATGCCTGTCTTTAACATTCTGTAAATAATAAGCTATTGTGATTACACAAAATTGATAATACTTACATACAGTAGAGTTCATCAATGTTTGTATCCTATTCTGATTGTTGAATGCTTTCTTTTTTTTTCCAGATATTGCTCGTGTTTTTACTCGAAATATAACTTAGTTCTCCAAAGGCAGGGCAAACTTCAGGTTCCTGTTTCATGGACCAGTCTGTGATAGAGGTGGAGTTTTGTGCAGTGAATACTGCCTCCTCATGAGCACTGCAACACATTTATAATGCAATAACACAGGTCAATCTTATCAGATGTCACAGACTCTCCAAGATGATCCCTCTAAGATAAAAATGTACATAAAAATTTCATTTGTTTAAGGTTATCAAAGTCCTGAGAAACATTGGCTATATAAACCAACTATATAAGTAAATAAACACGTGCTAGTAATAGAAACCACCACTTTACACTTTGATGTTTGCTGGAGTGTTGTCGGTCTATAATTCAGTGCAGGAGCATGGCTGTGGTTGGTCTTATATGGGCTCATCCTTCTGCGCCCTCTGGTGGTCGTTCTGCACATAAAATCTCGCGGTAAATCTCATTATAAAGTGAGGGAGAAAGGCTTTACTGTGTGCTCTTACCTTTGGAGGGTAAACATGGCGTTATTAAATGCGGGGTTAGTGACATGACGTGGTTGAATAGTTGCATGCCCGCTCCTGAGGTAACCCTGCAGTGAAACCCTAGCCCGGCCTGATGCCCGGTGACGTCGCCCCGCCGTCGGCTCTGGAGGTGGTGCGCTTCCTCGGCCAAACCTTTGGCGCAGGCGCGGCACTGACAGCTGCTGTCTACTTGCTCCGCAAAGTCTGTCTAATAATGGCCTGGAAATCTGGAGGAACCAGTCACGCAGAGCTTGTTAACAACCTCCGCAGTAAGTATGTTTTGTTGCATCCGGGTGCATTCACATTCCTCCCGTTTAAATGCAAAACTACATTTTAGCAGTGCAGGGCTTGTAGTGCAGCCAAGGCTAGCGGGTTGCTATGTGCTGTGTTGTTGCCCTAGCGTTACCCACCTCTCCTCCCCTTTCAACAGCTTCCTTTACTCAGCAAACCAATCGCATGCTTTCAGATTGCAAAAGCAACCACAATACTATCGATCCCTCTGGACCTTGCTTGGCCTGACCTTTTCAGTCAGGTGTTAGCTTAGCGTGTTAGCTCAATGTGCGTCATTTGCAACAGCGCGGTGGCTAACACCAGCAGCAGCAGCAGCAGCAGCAATAAGTGCCCTGCCTCTTTTCATTGATGCTATCTGCAGCTGATCAGGGCAGAGAATGACAGGAGCAGGTGAAACGCGTGTGCACAACCCCAATGAACAAGACAGACGAACAGATGGTGCGACTGGGTGATGGAGGTCGCTTATTTTAACAGAGAGATGAACTATTTAGCTAACTTCATGTTTTTGATCACACTTTTTGAAGATTACCTTAGGACATAAAATGCACTTACCTTTTTTCTTTCACCTATTTAACTTGGGTTGTTGCCTGTGCCTAAACCCACACATAGAAGAGGACACATAAAGGCTTTTCTCATTCTCAAAATATGGACACACTGATAAATGACTGGATCATCTTGAAAAACACCAAATTACAGCTTAAACAACTTGGCCATCATGTCTATTATTTTTATAACTAAGAATAAAACAACTTTATGTTTTTGTCAGTAAAAAATAGATCTATTTGATTTATATTTAATCTTGTATCTCCTGATACTGTCGTTATGTCTTGTTTATGGAATGCAAAATCCAAAGCTCAAAGTCCAGTGGGGTTGGTTTTCAAGCTGTAGAATCAGCCAGGATAAATAAGTTATAAAGTCTCTAAAA
The DNA here is from genome assembly GCA_000787155.1 of Scartelaos histophorus. NCBI lineage: Eukaryota > Metazoa > Chordata > Actinopteri > Gobiiformes > Gobiidae > Scartelaos > Scartelaos histophorus. The sequence goes on from KN514149.1 coordinate 12,446, forward strand.
TCTAATCTTTTTTTTTTTTAACTCCCAGTTTGTTTTAATGGCAACAGAAAGTGAACTAACTGTTGAATCAAGCGTAAATGAGCTGTTTGGTTATAGCCTTGGTTATCTTAATTTCAATCAGGTCTTAACTTGCATTGTTCTGTAATGTGTTTTAGTTGAAAACCGATTTTTTTTTTTTTCTTCTGGAGATCCCTTTTGACCATGCCTCCACTTTGAGTTTGTAGAAAAGGAAGATTTAAGAAGGGATGAATGCTAATCCTAAGCAGTGTTTTTATATATGAAAGACAAAGCTATAGATTAGCACTTTTTTTTTTTTTGTAATATCGAGTATTCCCTAACTTGTCTGCAAGTGATTCTTGCTATTCTATTATTTTTCCGGTATATTTTCTGGTTTAATGGTATTGACATCCAAAATGTAAAAATGTAAAAATGAAGGATATGTAGTTGATATATACATTTTAGATTTTTAAAATTCAAATACTGTTTCAAAATCTTTTAAAAACTGAAATGATTCCATGTACTCCCTCATTAAGTGCCTGTTTACTCCCAAGAGCCCCCATATCAAACTGCAAGACAGTTTTGCAGTACAGTATGTAAAAGCTTTAGTGAATTATGAAAATATAAGTTATATTACATCCTTACCTGCATATTATTTAACAAGAAAAATATATGTATTTTCTGTATTCCACTGTGAGATGCAAGTGTTTGCAGATTTTATTTTTTTAACATATTAAAAAGAGTCAAATTCTTGAGTCTGATTTGTTTCTTCAGTTCACCATTTGATTGCAGGAAACAAGCCCCAAACGGTTTGTTGTTATTTATATTTGCAGAGTGTTGCCTGTCCGCCATCTGGCAGTGTGTTTGGGGTATTAGAAATGTATCCCCGCGTGGCTCTGGGGTGACGGAGGTGATGGGGGTGGAGAACAGTAGGGGGGGAATTAGAGCGGCTGTCCGAGCCTCTTCCTCCCTCTGCCTGCAGCTGTTGCTCGAACCTCGGAGGATTAACTCTCAACACAAACTCTATACTGTCCTCTTCACTTCATTATTCAGTCATATTTGGTATATTGTTGTAAATTGGCCTAATATCTTTAATTTTTTATGGTTTTGATAAGATATTAGGGCTGAAGTCCTTTATTCGATTAATTCATCTAGATACATAGAGATACATAATAGGTTTGAGAGGTTTTGTTACTTCCCCTTTTTTAGTCAACTAATCAATTTGCAGGACATGTCTTTACTCAACTACAGGCTACTACAGCTCTGATACTTATTAAGTGGATGCAGCCTTACAATGTGAAATTTAAGTTTAGCATGGCCTTAACACAACTGTCACATGTATTAGTGCCCTGTAATTTAGGGCTGCACAGGAAATACTGACTTGGTAGAGTCAAAAATAGGCAAAACCCCAAGGAGATCAAAATACTGCCCTCATCATCATACTATTTAAATGTCAATCTTAGTTTTCTGAGACTGTGAATACATAGCCCTGTATTGTCTTACTGCTTTCACCTCGTCACGGAGATCTATGTCTTTTTTGTTTTTCAGAAAATGGTATTATTAAGTCGGACAGGGTCTACGAGGTCATGCTGGCAACAGATCGGGCGCATTTCTCTAGGTGTAACCCCTACATGGACTCTCCACAGTCGATAGGTACATCCAGTTCATGTCCTGAGAGATGAAATTACATTTAAAGCTTACAATTAAAGGTAAAGCAGAACTGAAGAAGCAGCTTGGATGAGCTGTGAAACGTATTCAATCGAAAAAACTTTTGTCCAGTTGACAAATTGAATTTCTCCTTTTCCATTACAATGAAAACAATATTAACTAACAAAATTTATCCTTTTTTTGTCCCTCAAGGCTATCAAGCGACCATTAGTGCTCCACATATGGTAAGATTTAAAGGATTATTGACAGTTCTGGACCATTTCCAGATTCCAAATGTATTAAATGAAGAAAAAGAAGTGACTGGGATGTTCTTTTCATCCCACTAAATTTGATGAACTTTTTTTATATTATAATCGTTCTTGGCTAAATCCTATTCATGTGTTTGTGTGGGAAATTGTTTCAAATGTTGAAAATGGCAGCAGCTTTTGTTTTGTAGCTATTAATTTGTAATATTTTTGTCATTTTTCTTTTCATAGCATGCCTACGCTTTGGAGTTGCTTCATGACCAGTTGTACGAAGGAGCCAAGGCCCTAGACGTTGGATCTGGTAGTGGCATTTTATCAGCCTGCTTTGCACGAATGGTAAGCCATGTCTATGTGTTTCCATGTTGGCACTTCTCATTATATCTGTAGTGGTCTGGATAATATTGTGTTCAGTTTGATCAAAATAATTTGGAAAAATAGAACCACCTACCACAACTGACAGTTTTAGAAAATTTAAGTCTACAGCCCTTTTTGGCCAATATTGAAAAAAAGTAGTATCAAAACTAAATACTCTTTGAGCAGGTGTCAGTACTAAAAAAGTCACATTCACATTACAGAAATTGGAGTTTCCTGAATAGTTTTAGAATAACAAGTATAAGACCACAGACTCGTATATGCCCATGGAACATACCTGTACGACTGGGGTTTTGCACAGTTATAACGTTAGGGTTAGGCCCACATGGTAATATGATTTAATGTGGAAAAAACACAATTTCTTTTGTCTAAATAAAGGGTGTTTTTTCTTAAGTTTCATCGTGGTATTGCAATCGGTATTGATCTTGAGTTGAATTTAACCTTTTATATATTTTTTTATTGTTGCCCTTGTTGTGGTTTTACAGGTAGGTCCTAGAGGGAAAGTTATAGGCATTGATCACATCAAAGAGCTGGTAGATGATTCCATAAATAATGTGAAGAAAGACGACCCCAGTTTGATAATGTCTGGAAGAATCAAGTTAATAGGTAAGTAGCTATTTAACAATCATAAAAAATACTTCAAGCGTCATTTCTTGTTGTTTCTTGTTAGTTAGAAGTTCAAGTTTGATTGACTTAATATATTGTCTGTTTGCAGTGGGAGATGGCCGTATGGGCTGTCCTGAGGAGGCACCATTTGATGCCATTCATGTTGGAGCAGCAGCACCCAGTGTTCCCCAAGCTGTGAGTGCACAGCTGCAGATCTTAGTTTTCATTATCCTCAATGCACCAACTTCCATTATTGAGTTGTCAAATGTAGTTCAGAAATTACACAATAGGAACAAGAAATTGGGTGGCAGTTGGTAGGACGTGTGTGGGGTTAGAAACTTTCTGTTGATAGTTGACCTTATTGTCAATCTTATAATGAATAATACTATAAAAGTTTAAAGTAGGAACATTTCAAAATGCAAAGATGTGTACAAAAACAAGATAATTTCATGGAGGTTGTAATGGTGCATGACCTACTGTGACTGCCCAGATTCATTCTAGACTAAATATCTATTGGTGACTCCAGCCTTTGTCTTGTGGCTGCAGCTCTTGGACCAGTTAAAACCGGGCGGGCGGCTCATCCTGCCTGTGGGACCGGCCGGAGGAAATCAGATGCTGGAGCAGTACGACAAGCTGGAGGATGGCAGCACCAAAATGAAGCCCCTGATGGGGGTGATTTATGTGCCTTTAACAGACAAAGACAAGCAGTGGTCCAGGTGGAAGTGACTTCCTCTTGCTCTCCTCCCCTCTCTCCTTCTCACGATGGCAAAGGTGAAATGGTGTGGCGTGGAGCAGGCAACAGAGAGGCACAACCGGCTGCATTTTGCTGCTTGTTGACTTTTTTTGCTTCTTCCATACCATACCGAGTAACTGCACGTTTCTTTTATTTTTTACATTAACGTCAAATAAACTAAACGTGCCTGCCTAAAACCAAACTCAAAACCAAAAGAACAAACTTCGCCATCGAAGTTGGACATCATAGTTGGTAACGCATGACTTTGAATTTTGAACTTTCACTTTAAAAGTTGAAATTGGTAAAGACAGTGTGATCTGCACTGGGAACTTGTGGAAAAATTGTCTAGTACCTCTGAATGCACCTCATAGCTGAAGTATACAGTGAAAGTGCTGCATTCATTATTTGGCAGTTAAAATCTGTGTTAAATTAAATGGATATGATATGGATTAAGACAGTTTGTCCAAAGGATCCCAGAAGGTCACAACTCTAACCAGTTTGTTTGGAAAATCCAAATGTTTTAGTTAACATATGACTTCTTTTGGTATTTGCATTTCCTCTCTTGCACGAACCAGTTGAACTGTTTACTCAAATTCTACCATGACCATTCTAATAAACAGGGAGTTTCTGCAGTGATACTGCAGTAAATACATAGTGCCCTTCTAGTCCCTCTTGCATGTCCTTGTATCTGGGTTAACTAATGACCATTATTTTAATCATCTTACAGAAAGCACATTTTGTAATTTAATTTTGGATATTAGAAAATCAATGTTCAAATACTTATGGGCCAGTTTATCGATGTTTTATGACCAAGCTTTGATAGATAGTTTAGGCAGAAAGGCTTGTTAAACCTCTGCCAAAGTAGTGCATGGTTATTTCTTCATGGAGGGCATGAGTCACTAGTGGAGCTCATACCACAGAACCACTGGTCTAATCTTATTCCTGCATGATGCAGCAGATGTGCGACCCACACTGCAAACAGTTTTACATTTAGTAACTTTATCAACTGTTTTTCACAGGGATGAACTTTGAAGATACCCATGACAGCCCATGACTCCACTTTGAAGTTGGAAAATCTCGGGATGGAGAGAAACTCGTCATTTTGTTCAAACCATAACTAAACCACAGTTTTTTGTTCAACTAAGGACTCACAGAGAATCACATGGATGATTTATGACCTATGCCGGATGAAGCGGCAGCAAAGAGAGACTGCTTTCAGCTTGGCACTGACATAGCAAGATAGACTGATTTTTTTTATTTAATTTTTCTGGCTTGCATCTTTTTTTGGTTATGTATTCTTGAACTGCTGGACTTTTGTGGTCTTCATGAATTGCAGTGGGCCATTTTGGCAGTATTACATTTCAGCAGCATCAGTGCTGAATGTAGGACCAGCGCTTGGACACAGACGCCTGAGCCTTTTAGATGCAAACTCGTTTGTGAGTGTGGGGTCGTATAGTAAGTTAGCTTTTTAACATGAGCTTTCCCAGCAGTATTATTAGCGTCACACAGAAGCTGAAATAACAACACATACAGTTTCCAGTGCAGCACTCCCATCACCCTGTAGGCCCTGTACTACAAAGAATTTTTAGCTGGACATTACAGCTCTTCAATTTTTTGTGCACAACGTAAAAATATGGATGCGTACCACTGACTTGGCTTGTGCATACATACTGTGAAGCATTTGAAGCATTTAAGTTTCAATATGTACAAAAGGCATGCTTAAGTACTACTGAAATAATCCAGTTTCCACAGTATTGTAATCTATTGGAGGGAGCTCTATAATGCTTTTTCCAAATGTCTGTCTGGCCAGTCAGACACACTCACTTTGTTTGAAAAGTGAATTGGAAACTTCTTCCATTCAACATGTCTTCCACTTCAACTCACAAAAGCTCTGTGAAACACTCTGCTACAGCCTTGTACTTTTGCCTTCTCGTTTTAGTTTTGTCAGTTCAAAACAATCTAACCTTTGCGAAAAATTTATTTGCATGGCTGAAAGGAAATTCTACATTTTAACAGTCAATATATGATACTACCACATTACCTAATTGCGGGGCCTCAATCAACACTAAATGTATTAAAGATGTAGATTACATACAAGAAAGGTGTAATTGAAATCACACCAATATACCCCTTTGTAGTACAGGGTTATGAAGCCACACGTGTTTGATCCAAAGATGTCTGCCCACCTGCACCAGAACCACACACTGGACTGAGCTATCCACTGCTGTGTGCTGCTGGCTTTCACATTAACAACAGTTTGTGACAGATGCTGAACTAAAGCTATAGGCACTGCTTTGCCAAAATTAGTCAATATCAAGCAAAAATGAATGTCTCTTTTTGTTGAGAAAGAAAACGTCATACATTCAAAAAGCACATTTGATTTGGGTGATGAAAGTGTGGGATGGTGTTTGGCCTTCATAGTGTGGAATGGCTTGAAAAAATAAAGAAATACTTACATTTTGGTCCTGGTTTTGAATCACTTTTATTTCTGCTTATAGTAGTGTTTTTTAATGAAATTATTTTTAAATATTTTGCACAATTGGTTTAATACTACATGCAAATGAAAGGACAGATAGCACAGTTAGTATTTTTCATAGGCAAATGTTTAAAAACAAACATGTTTAATTAGTTAATTTAATTACTATACTGCCATATCTGAATCTAGCTACAAGATATATGCCGTACATTGCGGAAAAGCTTGGCCAAAATTTGATATATAAACACTTAAATCTATCATAAAATGACTTAAAAACTGTGAAATTATCTGTCTGTGTAGCTAGATAATTTTACTTGACAAGTTATCTTAAAATAAACTACCTCTAGACTAGAATTAAGCAGTCTCTGGTCTAGTAAGTAGATAATAAATCTGAAAACACGATGAATAACCTGATATAAATTTTATAATCTTGATCAGATGAGAGAAATTGCAGTGTATCGTAACACTGCTCCTCAGAGTAACTTCACTCAAATATATATTTATTTTAATGTAACCCGCCTCATGTATTACTCTTTCATAAATATGTTAGCAGAAATTATAAGCCTAAGTATCATAATATCTGCATGTGTAGCGTAAATTGTACAATGAACCCTCCCTGCCTGTCTGATACAAGCATCTCTGCCTTTATGCTCAATGCAACTGTGTCTTGACAAATACATTGTGTTTTCCATTATAATTGTATCATTGGTCAGTTTGCTAACCTAAAAAAACTGTATGCCCAGGAAATACTAATAATCCTAAATAATCTCAATTGTTTTAAACTTGTATTAGCCTGAAGCCTGTTAAAATGTGTGATGTTGCTCTATATTGAACATTCCTAATTCCTATATTTAACTAATATTTTGATAAACTAAATAATGTAAAACTGACTTACTAGATTGAGAAGTTTAAAAGTAAAGTAACCACACAATAATAATAGCCTTTTAGAAAAGAAGGGGGCTGTCCAAGCCAGACCGACCTATCATGATGCCACCCTCATGGTCTGTTGCTACCTTGGTCCGGACCAAATGGCCCACAGTTTCATTCAGCACCATCTCTTTGCCATGCCTGCAAACACAAAGGAACACACACAATAAGTAAGATGATTTTCCTAAGCCAAATTGTAATTTTTGTACCTGACATAGGTCCCATACACGCCCAGCTCGCTCAAACACTCAGTGATGGTGGGGGGTTTGTCGCGTCTCACAATAATGTTAGGTGAAGGAGTAGACTGGATTTTCTCCATCAAAATATAGGCAGATCTCTCAAGACTGTTTAACTCCTTAAGCACTTTACAGATATCTTGACCATAAATGTTGTTACCTACAATAACATCAAACAGTATACTTGTGACCTTGTGAGTGTCATTTTGCAATTTTACAATATTATCACGGTATTACTATTAGAATATTAAGATAAGCAAGACACACATTGGTCAGCCATTTGTGAAATCATCTGTATTGGAACCATATTACAGCTCCTATAACACTGCTTGTTATCATTCTGCAGTAAAAACATAGTTCACTTAGACTTGGGAGTGTGATGTGTAACTGCATGGTGACAGAGTGAGACTTTTGATTTTACAATACCATAGTACTAGTATATTGTTGCATCCCTTTGTAATCATTGTAAAACAAGACAATTTAAAAATTATATACCGGTACATTTATGATACAGTATTAATACTGTTAAATATAAATTCATAATAGGATTTATTTTAAATAGTAAAGTAAGTTCATTTTATTGGTACACGATTGTTATTTGCATTACATGATTATATTATATATTTTACTATTTTCATCCAATCCAGTGAACAGTAGGTGGAGCTCCGGTCCGGTGTCAGGTCATTAAACCATTGACTTGAGACCTGAAGACCCGGTTTTATTTACTTAAGATTTATTTCCCTTTTTCAGGGGCTGTGGTTGTAATATTTTCACACATCTGAGGAACATGCATTGGGCTTAAATTTTTACCTCCTCCCTCTCGCTGAGGTTTCAGGATAAAGTGCTCTGGATCAGCTATTGCCATTTCCACTGCTTGATCTCCTTCTGGACCCTGCAAGACAGACACCTTGATTAAGAATATTTGGCCTCTCCAACAGCTGAGTCAGTGTTGAGATCTAACCATGTCCAGAGAGTAGAGTCCAGTGAAGGTGGCCCGGATCTGCTCCACCACATGTGGTTCCTCAGGGAAGAAGCGCTCCAGGATTCCAGGCTGGG
>KN514153.1:1130-13587 GCA_000787155.1 Scartelaos histophorus
GCTGGGTTTTTTTGTTTTGTTTTTTTCATTTTCATGTCATTCAGCCCTAATTTGTAGACTTTATTTTCTCCATAAGGCAGTGGTCCTCTGCATTTGACCCATCCTTCAGTATCTCTTGGTTAAACCAGTGGCCTGGTAAGAAGCTAGGATCCCCGCCAGGAGTACCTAGCTGGAGTACTTCGGGCAACCCCTGTTTAAAGACTTATCAGCAGGGCATGTTTTTCTTTGACTTTAGTTCTTCTCTGGGACAGGTCCGGACATGATGCATTCCTTCAGTGGAGCTGGAACCCTCTGGAAAAAAGGGAAAACTTAAAATGTGAATATATTTTTTCTTAAATCGTCTGTAGTGGGCGTGTGCAAAAATATAAAAGTATTGATATGTGTGATACTATAATTGGTGATACAGTATCGTCATTACCTTGATCTGCTGTATGGATATATTGACAAGGAGTTTTGGTATCTTGTAGCAGTTTTGGGGGGGATTGCAGTACAATTTTGTTGTATATTTAGTGGAATAAGTTGGCTATCACTGTTTATCACTGGAAATGAATGTATTTCATATTCATTTTGCACAAGTTGTGATTTAACAAAGAAATGGTTTTGGTTCTTAAAAAACAGCGGTATCAGAGTCATGTGTAGTAGATTTTTTGCATTTGTCGCCATATCGAGAGCTGTGTATCCTGTATCATATTGAATCATGAGGGACCCTGTGATTCTCTGCCCCTGTATGAAGGATTATACTTGTATATATTTCATAAAAAGGACATTTGTGTCCTCAGATCTGAAGTAAATGCATTCAAATTAAGGGGTTTTACTGATGACAATTGAAATGTTAAGAACAATCAAACCAGTCTCATTTCAATTATGATTACAAATATTATTCTCAAATTACTAATACAATAAAAATGCATTGTGATTATGGTTCTTGTTCAACTTATGTCCAATAAAGCCCTCTGTATAATTTTCGTTGCTTTTTAAAAGTAATCATGACTTTAACTGTTACATGATATCCCAGTTTAGTCCTTATTTCTGCAGTATGTCATTGAAATCACCAGGGACACCTGCTACATACATTGCTTTGTAATTTAACAACTGAGGTAAAATGTAAAAAAAAGTGATTATTTATGTTTAATACATGAACTTAGGCTAAACCAGTTCAAATCACAGTATGTCCCAATATTTATGCTAATCCCATTGGATGCACTTCTCCCTGCATTCGTCATGGTTGTGTTTGCGTATGATAAGATGGTTCACACCTGATTTAGTTCCTGGTTTTAGTCCCTGGTTAAGTCCTTGGTTCAGTTCCTAGTTCAGACCTGGTTTAGTCCTGGTCTTGTAGACAGACATATTTTGTTTTGTTGTTGATTTAACAGAGATGGTCTATAGTTAACCTCTAATGCTGTGGTGTGGTTGAATGTAAAACAGGTTAATATTGGACCTTGTCACTAATAGAAATGATCATATTCTTAGATTTTTGTTTAGTTTTTTTTTTTTTTTTTTTTTTTTGGCTGTTGGTACTGTTTTTTTTTTTTGTTTTTTTTTTTTTTTTTTTTTTGGGCTTCCTCTACCATCATCTTCAAATGTCTGTTCATGCTGCCTTATTTAATGAGCCACCTGTGGGAGTTGAACCCACAACCGCAGCTCCGTTTGATCCTCCACAAAATGAGGTCGATCTCATGGTTTTCATCTGATGCAACTATAAACTACAATGGTTTGATTGTTTTTATATGCATTTGAATTGTCATGGTAAATTTTCTATTTTCATTATTGTTACAAATAGACTTGAATTCTATAGGATTTTATGGGAAATGTACGATTTTTGAAATCTACAAATTTTGAACTTTATAATTATTTTTTCATGATTGGCTCCACAAATTTGCCATATAAATTTTCTAGATTCAGGTCCTTTCAAATGACAGTACAGTAGGACAGTACAAAATCTATACTAGAATACACTGCAACAATGACAGCAAAACTAATATTAAATAAATAATGCAAATATTATAAACTGAATGACTCAATTTATTTATCAATAATTCAAAGTCTTGTTTTGTCTCGATCTTGTGGACTGTATCTCAACACGTGTCTCGTAGAAATTGCAACTATCAGCAAGTATCAGTACTAGGTATTGTATTGATACCAAAATTGTGGTATAACTTTGTCTGCCATTTAGGTTCATATCGGTTGTTGATTAATAGATCTTTTCATATACATTTAACATTTCGTAAAAATGTGTGGTGTCACCTGCATAGGGACTACAGATGGAAATTAGCATTTCTTTGCTATAATCTGGCATATTTACACTGCAATGTCATAGAAGTTCATTAATATGCACTGTCCCTATTAAATAAAGAATACATGAATAAATAAATTTCACTTTTTTTTGGAACATGTACTTCAGTATTACTAAACCACAGTTAATAATTTGTGCAATATATTAATTTATTTCCACAATATTGTCTTAAAAATAGCTGCTTCAATTTTGGGGAACTTTTTTTTTCTTTTTAATAACTGCAGTATTAAGACATTTTTGCAAACTTGTTGAATTTAATATTTTTTATTTAAGATCTCTGTATTCTATAATTTCATTCAGTGTCTGAGGGGAAGTGTATCCTCCTGCACGCTGCACATTTTCATGACCTTATTTGGTCGTGAGCTGTGAGGGGGAGGTGTCATGTGACCAGTCAGAATCAGGAAGTACATGAGAGGTGGAGTAGAGTGGCCCCTAGAGGACATGAGAGGAGCTACAACAACATTAGGAGCAGAGTGACCCAAATCATGAAATATAAATCAAGTTTTACATTTGTGGATTTTATTTAGAATATTTAATAGGATTAATAGGATTTTTAAGTGATCAGTTTAGGTGTTTTAATGGAGAGGTCAACAGCCAATCCTGTGTCATTAAAGGCACGAGGTTTGGAGCAGTCACAAGACTTGACACACAGGGAGGGTGTCTGACATCTCAGAGATTACACTAAATGACCTAAATAATTTGAGTCTTTGGGATTTCATTAAAAGGTTTTGCACTGCATTTTTATGTGTCACTCTGAAATGAGTCTTGCACAGCTCTCACTGAACGAAAACATGAAGCACCACACACTCACAAAAGCGTGACAAGATGAAAAATCAAACTTAAGTTAAATCCAGCCATCCATAGGAAACAGTGTTGTGCAACATGCCCATATATGTAATCATAATTCTGTGTTTCAGGTACGTGTAGCAGCCAACTTCATCATCCATGCCCCACCCGGAGAGTTCAACGAAGTCTTCAACGGTGTGTATCTCCTTTCTGTTTTATTGTAGCAAAAAGAACTGGGAATCCAACCGTGTCTCACCAAATTATTAGAGTTGAAATATTGCACATAAAAAGGCCCTTTACTCAATTTGAGCAAAATGTGTCTTGCCCCACTATAGATATAAGATACTCTTGGGGTCAAAATAAGTCAACTGTGTGTGTTGTGTTTTATTGTCCTCTAATCAAAAGGTACATTTTTGCTTGCTAGTTGTTCTTAGCGTTACCATCACTGCAGAACTCTGCTAAGCATTTTTCATAACTCTCAGGCTCATAGTGGTGGATAATTAGGATGCTCGGAATGTATAAGCTAAGTGAGGAATAACTTTGGACCATAACTGTGTTTCATATGAACTACTTCTTCTTTTTCTTGTTTTGAGATGGTAAAAATTCAGTTCAGTAGCTTTTAAGAATGATTAAAACTGTTAAAGACTGCTGGGAGCTGATAAAAATGGAACAGATGTGTGTATAGCTTGGGGATAAGTCGAATTCTACCTGTGTTTTTAATTTCATTCATATTTAGCGCGATATTTGAACCTCAACCATGACATTTTCAGGCATGTTTAAACTAGATTCAAACACTGAATTATATGATCAAATTTTGACTAAAACAGCAAATAAACGCCTGTGTCCTATTCTTTGTATTGTATACATTTCTTCAGTTTATTTAAGAATTGTAAATCTACAAATAATTACTAAAAGTACATTTATAATCTGTCTCTCTTATCTCTGCACTCCAGACTCAAATGAAAGTTGTTTTTTAATCCTCAAACTCACTCCAAACCGTTGAAATTCTGTCAGCTCCCACACCCTCTAACTGTCTGATGTGTCTCTACTGCAGACACTTTCTTTGTCTACAGACTAATGACTAAAACTGTAAAGAGAAAGCTGCATATTTACACCAGGGGTGTCCAAACATTTTTTCATGGAGAGCCGTGGATTGAAACATGGACCATGTGGACGGCTATGGACTGTGGTCAATACTGAGAATAGTGTATTTAAAGTGTCACTACAACTACAATTCAGCCTTGCATCAAAATGGTTATTTAAGTTCTAGTGGTAGAACTTGGCGATTTAAAATTGACAGTAAGAAGTATTTCCCAGGATAAGAGCCATATTTGGCCCCTAGGTCATAGTTTGGACATCCCTGGTTTACACAGTTGTAAAATATCGAATTATATTTCAGGAATGTTGTTGTAGTGTTAAATCAAAGCATATGGACAAATAACCATGACTCTTATGGCCAGACAAATTACTGTAGCAGCAGGGGAGAAATCCATATTGAACTGTGAATGAAAATGAAGGCTAAAATCTAAAATGAATGTGTAAACCTGTGAGATGGAGAATCTTGTTGTAGCTGAGCTAACAGTAGTTTTGTTTTTGTTTTTTTGTTTTTCAGATGTGCGATTGCTGCTCAACAATGACAATCTGCTCAGGGAAGGTGCAGCACAGTAAGTACAGATTAAATTTTTTATTTTAGTGACCAAAAATATTCCGGATTTTCTTATATAACCTCAGTAAATGGGTACCAGCACAAACGGAAACTGTTCCATTGTATTTGTACAGTCCATTGACTCTCCTCCTCTCCCCTCAGTGCGTTTGCACAGTATAACCTGGACCAGTTCACTCCAGTGAAGATTGAGGGATACGACGAACAGGTACAGACGTCACTCCTTCAGTCATTTCTGTTTAGTTTTCAGTGGCCACATTGGGCCATGGGCCTTTATGGAAATTCCTAGTCATAGTTTAATATAAGGGTTTGTCTCCAGGCCTCAGTCCCTGTAGTCCTGTGTCTGAGCTGAGTAACAGTTGCATTAGTTTGAGTGTGAATGTCATCATCACTGCTCCTCCCTCTGCAACACAACAAATGCAGCTCTACTTTTATAATGCTCCTTTAGTCCTGGTTTTAGTCCAACAATATAGTCTGGGTAGGCCTGTCACGATCATTACTTTATCCACTTAATGTTCTTTAAGCCCATATTATGCTATTTTTTGATCTATGCTTTAATGTTGCTTTCTCATCACAAACATACCAGAAGTTGTTTTGCTTCATTCACACATACTTAACTCACAAACCCGGCAGATTTCTCAAACATAAACACCTTGTGATGCCCTACGGTCCAGGAAGTGGTCCACAGAGGTTTTAAAGTCCACACACCTTCACATTTGGATAATTGCAGTCCTAGAAGTGTCCATCTTTACTGAACTAAAGGTAAAGGGCAACTGTGAAGATGAAAACTACCACTACATGACATCACTAGGTGGAACAGAGCATTTTGAACTTGGGAAATGTAGACAGACTAATAATAAGGATTACTCAAACAAGTATGAATGAAACAAAACAGGAGTATGTTTTGATGAGGTAACGGCATTGTAACATGACAAACTTGCAAAAGTTAATTTTGTGTAATACAAGGTCTTTAAGATTATTAGGCCTAGCCTTTATACCTCTGGGTCAAAGTGTCTTGAAACCACTTCATATTTATAGCAAAAGGAAACAGTACAGTAATAGATATAGTACTATAGTGTATAGTACATTTAAGCTTCTTTTGAAATTATAAGAGAGTGGTACAAAATGTAAGTTATTCAGTACAACTATTCCTGAGATCTACCACTTGAACATGTGTCCAAAGGATGTTATAACATTTTAAGTGGACCTTGTAGAGTCCAGTTTCTTTTTTTCTCATGCTGGCTCTAGTTCATCTTCGCCCACAATAACGTTACATATGTGGGAAGAGGAAGTCTGTATTTAAATCTAACTTGTTCCTAAAGCTTTGACAAACTGGCATTTTGCTTGTTTATATATGTGCATATTTATACAGCTTTAGTGAGTGACTCACATGGCTCTGAAAAGTACAGATACATATTTTTTGAGTATTCGTCCATCTTTTTTTTACAAAGTACGTCTTACAATACACTTTAAGCGTACTAATCTTATACTACGTTGGGTTAAGGTACTTTGCTTACTTATTTAGATAATACGGATTTATATAGGACAGCAGCAGAAAAGAGTGAGCCAAAGATTTTGTATTTTTTAGTATTTATATGTAAATATAAATACTAATGGCATATTTTTAGTCGACTCCAACCCTAACTTTAATCTTAAACTTGATCTAATTGCATGTCAGCCGCATTTGTTATGCCATAATCAAACTTTCCTTGTACATTTTTTGTAGGTCTTAATCACAGAGCATGGAGACCTGGGCAACGGCCGTGTGCTGGACCCCAAAAACAAGATTTCGTTTAAGTTCGATCACCTGCGCAAAGAAGCCAGTGACCCCCGACCCCAGGAGCTCGACTCCTCCATTGAGAGCTGGAGAAGCGCTGTGGACTCTGCTGTGAGGGCCTACGTCAAGGATCACTACCCCAGCGGAGTCTGCACCGTGAGTGACAGAGTTGTTGTGGGTTAGACTCCCGATCTGCCAGAGATTTTTGTTTCAGTTCTTGCAAGTATTGCAATATCAGTTGATATTAACTTCAGTATTAAAATGCATTCACTCTTTTTCTATAAAGAATTTTACCTTGGCATATTGAAACCAATCTAAAGATGAAATGTGTTGATAAAGTAAGACAAAAAATGTACAAAAATGTCTTTTTTATTATAAACATTTAACTCGTCAACAAATGTTTGAGATGTGTTTTTCATGAAAATCTCCTTACTAAAACCTTGTCAGCCTATTTCAATATTTTGATATTGAACTGACCATCACTGGTTACTGTGGAAAAGTAGACTCAAATAGTCTAAAATAGATATCATTTTCACTAATACAACTCTGTCTCTTTCATTATCTTTCAGATTTATGGGAAAAACATTGATGGGCAGCAAACCATCATCGTCTGCATCGAGTGCCATCAATTTCAACCAAAAAACTTCTGGTGAGTTCAAGTTAAATGATTTTAACGGTACATCAATACTACTACTACTACTTTTTATACTCTTATAACTTTTAGGCCCTTAGATTATCTTTGACTGACTGTTCTTTAAGCCAACGTGTAACTGTGAAGTCCTTAGCCAGTCCTAGTGCTGTGAGCCTCTGATAATCTGGTTTAATCAGATCAGAGCAGCTACAATCCTGATTACTACTGCGTTTTACAGGATTATTATAGCAATAGGAGCAAAGGTGAGCAGTATATTATTGCTATAAAATCGTGCTGAAATAGTTGCATTTGAGGCATGTCAATTTTGCATAGAGGGAAAAAAGTGAATATATGGTACAGAGAATGGACAAGTGGAGCAGAGCATGAAGAGGAGAGGGTCAAAACGAGCAGCAATTTTATGTTCTGATTTTTTATTTTTCCAGGAATGGTCGTTGGAGGTCAGAGTGGAAGTTCACCGTCTCCCAATCGGCCACTCAGGTGGCTGGCATAATGAAAATACAGGTACGGACTAAAATGGCAAAAGAACTGTGGACTAAACCAGAGACCAGGGACTAGATTCAAGTGTGAAAGTTAGAACAAAACAATGACTGAGTTCATGATCCTGTCATGAACTTAAATTGCACATGACAGGGTTTTGTGTTTTTCTAATTCTGTATAGATATTTATCATACTTAAACATCAGTTAATTGGAAGTTTGAGGGGCACAAAATGCCAAAAAACGCATCTAAAATGCTGGGAAAATCTATGCATAAAGAACACATAGTAGTGTAATGGATGCACATTAGACCGGGACCTGCTCCGAGTGACTTCAACTACAGTATTGGAGGACTACGGCCGCAAGGAAAGCATCTAAACAAGGGCTAAAACCAAAGCAGTGATCATTTGAACAAGATTTGTTTTTTTCTGTTTTGTTTTGACGCTTTTGGTCAAACCAAGTTGATGTCATAATAAGTTGATTAAATCATCCTAGTTTTCGACAACCAGAAAATGTTTTTGATTTAACTCATATCAGTACTTTTAGTTGACACAAATATCATTTTAGTTTCAGTCAACAAAAATGTATGTAATCAAGTCATGGTTTGGTCATTAAAGGTGCAGTACATAACATTTGTAATGGAGGGTCCTCCACCTGCTTCCATGAAAATGTTATTGCTAATGTAATTTAATGTTCTGCACTACAGATTAAACCGATCTATCACGAGGGAGACAGGCAGGTTACAGCAGTACACTACTGTACTCAAACCTGTGGAGAGATGCCCCCATTCATAGAAGAAATTATTTTATTTTTGAGCACTAGAAACACATGAGTAAATGCTGGATAACATTCCATGAAGTAGTAGGTAGCAGACCCTCCACCAGAAAAGTTGCACAGTGCACCTTTTAATATTACTTTTTATATTATCTTTTTTTTAAGTTGTATTCAGCAAAAGTATGACAGGGGCCTAGAACCAGGGGCCTAGAACCAGGGGCCTAGAACCAGGGGCCTAGAACCAGGGGCTTAGAACCAGGGGCCTAGAACCAGGGGCCTAGAACCAGGGGCCTAGAACCTGGGGGGACTGTGCTAAGACAGGAGCTTTGTTAATAACTTTGTGGATATTTTGTGAGAGATGTTGTGTTTCTGTTGCAGGTTCATTATTATGAGGATGGAAATGTGCAGCTGGTGAGCCACAAAGAAGTGATGGAGAACATGAACATCTCTGTGAGTGCGAATTTCTAACTAAACTAAATCTATGTGTGAGTTGGGGTTGCCTCTCCACAGATCTGTCCATGTTATCTTTCATGATTTCATTTTAGGTTTTAGTACCATCCAGTTTGTTCTTTTTAAATCAAATAATGCCAACAGTGTGTTTTTTAGTCTTATACAGACCTATATGTTGGTGACATTTTTTACTTGTTTTAGTCTTAACTTTTCATGATTAAGTATTGTCGGTATATACATTTTTAAAAAATATACTTTTAAAATACTTTTTAAAACTTGTAATTCTTTGTACTATACATAGTATATACATTTTTTGTTATGTGTCAAAATGAATCCCAGTCCCAAAAAGGTAATATTTGATACTTAGACTTGTTTTAATATATATTTTTAATGATACAAAAATAGTTTTTAATACTATCCAGTTTGCTCTTTTTAGTTAAGTTATGGTTTTTATATTTTAGTCTTATACACCCATTCTTTCTCTAATAATGTTATTCTGATATTTTTTTGTTATTTTTACTAAAATTTTTACTGAACCTTTATGATAACAGTGTCTCTTTATGTAAAGTTGTAATAATATACTTATTATTATGCATTGATTGCTTTTTACCGATGTATATTTTGAGCTACTGCGTCCAAATAGGTTAATTCATAATTCCTCATGAACGTTTTTGTCTAATCCTTTACAGAAGGAGGGAGAAACTGCAGAATTATTTGTGAAGTTAATGAAGAATGCAGAGCTTGAATACCAGGTTTGTACCAGACTCTCATGCTTTTGTTTCATATTTTTGTGAATACAAAATGTCTTGGAAATGTCTTGAATCAAGTAAAATGGAATGCTATGGATTTTTTTTTACTCATCTGAGCCATACAAACATATAGAGCCCCGCAAGTCTCAAACAAAAATCTGTATGTGTGTGCCCAAAATGATGTGTGAACAAATTTAAGTTTCCTAACAAACTACACTGGACTAACTTAGGACACTATAGTGGCCTGCCATGATTTTAAATAGCTTTCAGAGTATTCAGAGCATTGAACCATGTTATAGTTGTTTCACCTTCTTGTTTTCCCTCAGTGAGTTGAGCATGTTTGAGTAATCTTTATTCTCCTGTATTCAAGACGTCACTAGTCTGCTCAACCCCCATTTTCACCGCTCTGTACTGTATTTTGTTCACACTTTAACACACAAACCCTGAAGATTTAGGATGAGTTCTTGTCAAACGGAAAACACTTGTGCTTTAATGTGAATACAGGTAGTGTTCCCTTGTGTTTTTAAACTGCATACACTTCCAATGTAATCACCTGGCCATTCTGGGACTGAAATTATCCAATCTCTACTGGACAAAAGCTTAAAGATAGCTGTTAACTTGAAAACTTCCACTTCATGGACATCACAAGGTGGAACAGAGCATTCTGAGCTTTTGGGTCTAGACCGTAATAATAAAGGATTACTCAAACATGTATGAATGAAACAAAACAACTCCAAGTATGCTTTTGAGGAGGTAACAACATTTTAACATGACTTAAAGCTCACAAGAGTCAATTTTGTGTTTTCTTGTTTTTCCAGATGGCCATCAACGAGAACTACCAGACGATGTCGGACACCACCTTCAAAGCCTTACGCCGCCAGCTCCCTGTGACGCGCACCAAGATCGACTGGAACAAGATCCTGAGCTACAAGATTGGAAAAGAGATGCAAAATGCTTAGAAAAAAAACAACGCAAAACTTCACCAAAATATGAAAAACATGGGAATAACATATGGACAAGCTCTCCTCCTCCGCTGCCCTCTCCACCCTCTAACCCCCACTCTCTGCATGAATGGATAGATGTCTCGTCTTTGTACAAAAACTAGGGAACTAAGCGACAAAATTAGGTCTGGTCTCACACATCTTGATTCGGGGAAGATTTTCAACAGCAGTAGTTTTGTTTTTGTGAAAATAAAGGTCATAAATAAATGAAGTCATGAAATATTTACATGGCAGACTTTAGATGGCGTTTTGTTCAATTGTGCTTCCATTGAAATATGCAGACTTATAGATCGAAGTACAAGATTGTTTTAAAATATAAAGAAAATGTGTAATCTTGGTTTGAAAATGGTAATTTATTAGAAAAGTCTTATTTAAAGTTGCCATTAAATTAAACTAAATACAGAAGTTGCATGTTTTACATGTATATTAACCAAGTGGATAGAAGATATACTGAGGAAATGTGAAAAAAATAACTCCTTCACCATTTTCATTCTCAAATCATGAAATTTTTACTACAAAAACACGACTACTGCATAAAACGTCAATTTGCAAGACATAGGAACAGCACTTGTATGCAAATTCCACCTCTAAACATGAAAACATTGATGAAATACTGTTAAGAATGTTCGATTTCAATGTTACTGTGAGACTCAACCTTATTCTTGTGCCGATTGTAAACTATTTTGGGGAGAATTCTGTCGAATGAATTCTGAATGAATGAAAAATTGGGGAAAAAAATAAACTAAATTGGGCTTCCCTATAACTTCACCTCCTGGAAATTAAAAAAAAATATCTTTGCAACACAGATTTTCAAGTTTGTTTTTGGTACTGTAACAAAATAAATGACAGAAATATAACGTTTAATGTGCATCGATTTAAAATACAGCTCTATCTTCCACTGTTTATTTTTACGATATTAACCTGATATTCATGATAAAGGCCTGTATATTCTGTACCATGGCTCACACTTCTAACCCACGTGTGTCAGTCTGTCCAGTGGAGTCCTCATCCCAAAACTGTACTTCACAAAATGTTGCATTAAAAGTCAAATTTTCTATCAATGACTGGACTCTTTCTGAAAACTTGAGTAAATTAACATGCACTATGTAACTTGCAAGCGTAGGGTCAGCCACCTGCTTATTTCCATGGAGATGATGGTGCTCTGTTGGGAGCACCCAACAAAGCACCATATTGTGCTACTTAACAAACAGATAAGTTAAATAGCATATTGTGCTCTTTAACTTATCTGTTTTGCATTTATTCAGTACAGGTGTTTTTATTGTAATCTCCATGGAGACAGGTTTAATGCCAAAGTGAAACATTCCAGGCAAAGCAACATCTCGTTTGTTAATTCTATTTTTGTAGTTGTTTTTTTTAGTCAATATCAACTTGATTCAAATTTAGTCAAGCACAACTCATATTTTGAATATTTTAATTAAAGGTTATGTAACTTTTCTAGTGGTTGTCTGCAACATTATTATCCCCATGGAATGTTACTGCTTTGGTGTTACTCTTAATGTCATCAATGTTGCCTCTCCACAGATCAGGCCTGATTCTTTCACTTGCTTGTCATAGTTACATCAGTTTAATGCCCTATTGTGGAACATTCCAGGCAAAGCAGTTTCATATTCCTCCAGAAAATTTGTCATACAGTTTTGGTTTTTTTTTTGCATTTTGATGAGACTTACACATACATCTGAATTGGTGCCATTTATTATACAAGAAATATATAGGTGGGCAGTGGCTACAAAACTTTATGAACTGGCAAATGCAGTCAGATGAGTCAGAAGGGCTAGCTAAAATCGAGCAAAAAAGTGCATATATATATATATATATA
>JACN01156901.1:0-17831 GCA_000787155.1 Scartelaos histophorus
TTAGGCACAACAAACGGGAGGGACTATTACACTGATTTATTGTCACATACATGATTGAAAAAAAAAAAGTTCCTGCATTATAGTTATATTTTTGTGTAGTTTCAATAATATTGTAAGGGATAATTTATGTAGCACACTTCAAAATATGTTCATTCAAATGATTTTCTACTATGCCATGTATAATTTCCGGTATAATACTTATTGACTGTCTACATTTACAACATGAGAGCTTGGCCTTTTTCCTCTTTGAACTAAAACAAAAATCTCAGTGCTCGGTTTCCATATCTCTTCCTTTTTAAGCAAAGCCCATTAAGCCACATGTTATTTTAATTGGGTGACTGTATTATAGAGATAGTGGTGCATGGGAGAATACTGCTAGATTGACTGTGTGTTTGCGGAGAGTGAGCCTATTCAAACAGAAAGCTGGCTACTAAGCCCTTTTCTAATGCAGCTTACCCATTCAAAAAGCCAGGGTTTTCATTCAGTGCCTGCTTTTTCTCTTTTATAGGCCGCTCCCCTTGTGAACAAACACCATTTTATTTGTGTATGTGTGAACCTCTGTGTCATTACCCAGCCCCCTTTTTGCTTATGTTTTTGTGTTTAAATAATACTTATCTTGATGGGTGTGCATTATGTAAGTATACAGGAGGTTTCCCATGTGACTGGCTGTTGTGTGTTGAGTCAGCCATTGCAGACACACACACACACACACACACACACAGACACACACACACACAATGGCCCCAAACCTGCCATTAGAGAAGTGAGGTAAGCGGCAGCAGGCAGCGCAATATACCGTCTCCCATTGAGCAAACTGTCCCGATGTTTATGCTCCCCTCCCAAACGCACACATAATCACCAATTTCCCCTAACGCTGACGCTTTTTTTAGAGAACAGAACATTTCAGACAATTTGCTTTTTAAAATGTACTCATCATAGCTGGCGGAGAACAAGCCAATACTATCAGCGTGTGACATTTCCAAGATTTCAAACTCTTGATTTTAATAGCGGAGTCTCATCCCACCCCTGCAAAATTGTACTTTTTTTTTTTGCTATAAGTCTTAGTAGTGAAATAGATCAAAACCAGTATTCAAAAATGGCCCCATATATTGACACCTTCCTAAAATAATTGCTTAAGTCATTTTTTCAGGTTTTTCGGGAAACACAAAAAACTTCCCCCAAAATTGAAATTATGGAAATTTTTTGCCTAAGGAAAACTTAGCCAAAAAGTGACTTAGGCGATTATTTTAGGAAGGTGACGATATTTTTTTCTCAGTGTCAATCAATATCTGTTAAATTAGTATATACTTAATTATAAAAGTTCCATTATTATTTAGTATCTTGAGTAGACATCTCTATGACAGTTGCTATCACATTTTCATCTTAGTCAGTGTCATTTCCATCAGCATTGTCTAGTGAGCTGTTGTTAAAGAATGTTAGGGTAGGGTTAGAAAAAAAAACCACCCAAAATAACCATTATGGACTAAGTCCATAGTCTATCTTGTGCCATCATAAGTTTGGTTTTGGCATATGTTTTACCTCAGATGCCCTTCCCGGCGTATCAATATTCTCCAGCAGACCAGACACTGTGCCTCAGCTTCTCTTTTGTTACCTTGGCTTTTTATACCTATTTATCAGCCATCCCGCTTTGTGTTTCCATTGAATGTGTTCTGTCCCCTCTCCCCTTTCTTCTTTTTGCCTGTAATCTATGGAGACTGCCTACGTCACGGCCCACCACACCCAACGCTGGGAATCAATCTGTTTTCCCGCTATTAAATCTGCTTTGCTAACCCCGGTTTCATCTCTGCAAATACACTTAAATACTGTATTCTCCAAAAGTTTGAAAAGACTGTGTACAGCGTTAAACTATAAATCAGAGATGCACAATGATGTAACTCTCCGAAAACACAAATAATTATAGTTTGACTAAAAGTTGTCATCAAGAGGAGATTATTTAGCACTGAACTAGGATCTTCAGATTTCCATAATAACTTTACTTTCTTCTTTAAGTACTTTTTTGTAGATATATATTTGATTTATTCATGCGTTAATTTTTGTAAATGTTATTATGTCTTTTTCTTTTTAACCATTTGTTGTCTGTATTTCTTCTGTACGTCAGAAAGAGGCGTATTGACCTTGCAACTTTGTAGCTATTAAGGTAGAAGTTTTGCTTTGCTGGAATGTTACACTGTGTGGCATTAATCTTATCTATCTTCATGGAGACAACCAGGTGCCATCTGTCCAAGTTATAGATCAGATTGTGGAGAGGTGATATCGCTAATAGTAACAGTACTAATTAAATTCAATTTATTTTTGTATAGCCCAAAATCATAACAACAGTTATCTCGGCGGGCTTCACAAAATTGTTAAATTAGCAAACAGAGATGTCAGAGAATGAAGCAGAATAAGAAAAATAATAATAATGATTAATAATTAATTAATAATTCACAAATACAGAATTTCCAACAACAAGCTGTCCTTAGACCCTCCTTCTCGGAAAAAACAAAAAAAAAAAAAAAAAAAAAAAAAAACAGTGGGAAAAAAACGAGAAACCTCGAGGAGAACCACAGTGAAGTGATCCACTCTCATGGACGGACATGGTTGTCATAGTATTTTTGAGAAAATAAAAGTACCAAATGAATTAAATGTTACTGATTTGATGAATGCCATACTGTGGAAAATGACAATTACATTTCCATGGAAACGAGCAAGTGGCAGGCACAAAAAAGTTACGTGGTGAACCTTTAACGGTGCATTATGTAACATTTTGGTTGGGCGTCCGTCAGCTGCTTGTTTCTATGGATATGTCTGGAATGTTCCACAGTATGACATTAAACAGCTCTACCTTACATTTATTTAATTACAGGTGGTTTTATAGCTCAAAAATACCTACGTGCTGACTGCGAGCGGGGTTGTTCCTCCACAGATCTGACCTGTAACTTGATCGGTTTGGTTTTTATGAAGATTTAATACCATACTGTGAAACATTCCAGACAAAGCAGTAACTTCCCCATAGAGAAACGCATTTGACAAACCTTCCCTCATAAAAGTTACACAATACACCTGTAATTACTTTGTGAAAATGCTGTTTCCTTTTTTCCATCCTATCCGAAATGACTTGTATCTCGCTTAGGCTGCAGTCGCACGATTTTGCATTTACAAACCTGACAGACGCCAAGGTATTGCTGCCGCCACGGAAGCATGGGGTGAGGCGGAATCAAATGAACAGCTGTTGTAATACACAGTGTAGCCTATGCACGAACACACAACAAAATAGACAGTCCGATTACTATGGCTCACTTCCCATTCACGCTTCTACTAATACAAATAACCACAGCAATAGACATAGCAAAACTCCGACAGAGCGATGCACATTTCCATAAGCAGGAGCGTGGCACAACGGTGAACCTGAATCTCTATGGCGTGTTTGCATTTTTCAGTCGCAGTTGGCTGAGTCATTTATGGCGAAATCTGAGGCTGGCATCTCTGCATCTCACGCATATACACACGGACGGTGCATGTTGATGTATTCACACAACACTTTTTTTTCTTTCTTTTTTTCAAATTTAGAAATACATCAGGATGAATAATGGCGTGCACAATACAAAGATGCATGGGGTTTTCCTGGATAGCTTATAACGCCATGCACGCTTCATTTATAGCAAAACGTTGAGGCAATACTTTCCGTTGTGAGAAATAAACAGGCTGCAGAAATCTGGTCCCGAGCCCATTCTCGGTGGTTTTTAAAACGCCTACAGAGCTGACCATAATCAAGAACATTTGTTATCTTCAATGAGGAAATTGTAAATCTATTCAGAAATGATTATAACTCCGGGGTGATGGATGTGAGGCTTGAGCCAATGTTTAAACTATTGAAGTGGAAGTAGACGCTTCACAATTATTTATTCAGGAATCTCTGAACCGTCTTAAATTACTAAAGTTGGTGCTTGGACGAGTATCACGATGCTAAAATTTCAAACTCAAAGTCATTTTCAGTACAAAAGAATACAGACTATTTATGTGTATTTATATTTGGTCTTACAGTAGTTCTAATAAAACTCAGAAGTCACAGTTTATCCTATTTAAAGGTTCATTGTGTAACTCTAGTGGAGCTTCCATCCAATGTTTTACTCCTTTGTCTGGAATGTTTCTCAGTTTGGTATTAAACCTTTTTATCTTTGCAGAAATGAGACCAAATGACAGGTCAGATCTGTGGAGAGGCAACCCCAGTCTGAATGCCAGATATTTTGGAGCTATGAAACCACCTGTAATTAAATAAATGCAAGTTATAGCTGTTTAATGTCATATCCATAAAAATAAGCAAACCATAACCAAACATTTACACAGTGCACCTTTAATTTGTTTTTTTTATGTTGATATTTGCTTTTCTATATTTACAACCCTAGCGTGGACTGGTGTGACAGCATAGAAGAGGAATTTTTTAAGTATAACTAGAGGAGTAAACTTTCAATCATGTAGTAAAATAAGGCAGGGTTTGCAGACTAGCAGAGCACTGATGTAACGAGTACACCCGTGGTAAGTAAAAAGGACATCCCATAATGGCAAAAGAGAATACGGAATGCACTCGAACAAAGAGCTTTTTGCATTCCACCTCAGTGTCTTGAGTTAAGCAGAGCTCTCACTGAGAAACCTAGAAAGGTTGTGGGTTCAAAGTTGTAACTCAAGTAATCCACAGGAGTCAAGTTGTCACAGAGCTCTGGGTTGAACCTGTTGTTAAGGCAATCTCCTTTTATCTGTTATGATTACACCCTAGGCTGCAGAAAACAGCTAGAAGATCTTCAGAAATCTCAGCAGTGTATCATTTAGAGATGTCACACGCCTACATATTGGTTTCGCAACAGTTTCCAGTGTCTATTGACGAGATATAAGTCAGAATTTGTTTGCGAGGAGAAACAAAATTGAATAGACTCCTGCTCAGGGCTTTGAGCATCATCACTTTCCTTTGTCAGTGAGAAAAATAATTACGTGTTTTGATAGATTAGAGCTGTACTACTATTATGAGTAGTACGGCTATTATGGCTGTAATGTTTGTTAGCATTACACTGATCTCCAAAATTGCTCT
Source organism: Scartelaos histophorus (assembly GCA_000787155.1). Lineage (NCBI taxonomy): Eukaryota > Metazoa > Chordata > Actinopteri > Gobiiformes > Gobiidae > Scartelaos > Scartelaos histophorus. Next base: position 5,084 of record JACN01156901.1, read on the forward strand.
GGTTTCTTAAAGGTGCACTGCGTAGCATTTCTACTGGAAGGTCCGCCCCGAGGATAATAATAATTAGAATGCTCGGAAGCGGTTAGGAAAGCGACTGCAACCTGTTTTGTAGACAGTAAAGATCAGTTGCAGCTCCTTTAACTGTAAGAGTGGGAATAACTGTTGCAGCTTTATCTTATTAAAAAGATTTGATCAGGGTTTTTGGACACTTACAGAAAATATGTGCGTTCAGAAAGAAAATCAAACTCTCTTCACAGTCAGAGAGCAATTAGCCAATTATACCAGGAGTAAGAGAGGATAGTGCGTGTGTGTGTGTGTGTGTGACTAACGTTGATCCTTGTGTTTTGACTTTGTGGTCAATAGTAGACACTCAATAAACACTGGGGACAATGCAAAGTGAATGCTGAAGCCCAGACCAAGGCAGGAAAACCAGAAATCTGATGAATAGAAGCAGCTAAATGCGCATATTGACATAAACACAAAGGGCTAGACATAAAATAGATTTGGCAAAAGATGAATGAAGGAGCCGCAGAGGTCAAAAACAGGGCGATAATGCAATAAACAAAATTAAACAAAGCAGGAGTTTGGTTTCAACCTACATCTGCTTTTATCCGGCGGTGAGTCATGCTATATGCACGGAAACCCCATAGTCACCGTTTGAGATGCTGACGCACAAAAACGCACAACTAAACAGCACGCACACGGAGGCACACCTGGTTTTACGGGACAGCTGCCCTCCAGTCGTACCTGTGTCAGAGCCCCTGCACTTTGTAATTAGTGGAGTTAGTGAGAGAGGAGGGCTGGGAGGAGGGAGGCTCATGACAAAGGGGCCTATTCCCTGAACTGAACAGGAACCTGGCTAGACTTTTAAGGGCTTGTAAGTATTTTAAAAGCAATTTCCGCAAAATGGCCTGCACAGATAAGTTGTATTTAAGCGCGTTTACAAAAATGTATATGTGCTGTACGCTTTAAGAGTGGAGCCTTTTGCTAATCAGGAAGCAGAAGAGCAAAAACTGATTAATAACAATGGTTCTCCTTGAGGTTTCTTGGTTCTCCTCGAGGTTTCTCGGTTTTTTCCCACTGTTTTTTTTTTTTTTTTTTTTTTTGTTTTTCCTTGCCGAGAAGGAGGGTCTAAGGACAGGAGATGCTGGGACAATTATCTATTTGCCTGCTTGTTGTTGGACATTCTGTATTTTTTAATTTGCCTGCTTTGTTGGACATTCTGTATTTTTTAAGTATTAATTAATTATTATTATTATTTTTCTTATTCTGCTTCATTCTCTGACATCTCTGTTTGCTAATTTAACAATTTTGTGAAGCCCGCCAAGATAACTGTTGTTATGATTTTGGGCTGTACAAAAATAAATTGAATTGAATTGAATCGACAAGTCCATATGCAGTAATAATTTGTTAAAATAAGTGCGCCAAATCAAACTGCAATTTTGATTTCACTGCGATATTCTGTACCGCCCTCACATTCAGAGAAGCAGTTTCTTCTTAAAGATATCCTGCTAAATGCAATTAAGTAGCAGCTCATTAACATTAACATTAATTAAACCCTGCTTACCAACCATTGCAGATCATTGTTGAAGAACAGCTGCTCCTACAGTCTCAAAAGCCCTAATATAGTGAGTGAAAATATAGACAATGTGAAAAAATGGACGCCACAGAAATAGTATTTGGCCCTGAGCTATCTCTTGATGAGTAGAAAATAATTGAGGCCAAGGGAGCTGGTGGTGACAAATGCACTGGGATACAACTTCGTTCATTACACCGACGCAAACTACAATGTGGACAAGCAATGCAGTCGGCGAGGGCAGCGGAAAGACAAGAGAGGGTCCAAAAGGTAGAAAAAGGAGCTCATTTGCGAGCCGCAGACGTCGTAACCCTGTTAGATGCACTTATTGTTTGACAAGCATTGTGTTTTGAGTGACAGCGAGTGTTACAGCCGGTGCACAAGTGTGTATGTGCTGCTGGGGGTGGAGAATTTTGGAGGGGGTTGTCAATTGAAGCTTAGGAATTCCACTGAGGAATCACCTTCTTGGCCCGTTCATGTAGCTGCACCCAATTACTGTGGCTGTGTGTCTTGCTATAAAATAGAAAGGGGGGGGACTCCTGCTAATCATGGCACTCCGGCCCCCTACAAAGGCAAAAAGAGCTGCACAGGGCATTTGAATTTGAATGGCATCTCTCCTCCTCTGTCCCTCTTCCTCTTTTTTGTCCCTTCAATGACAAAAGCAGGGTCTAACAAAGATAGTCTACAATGCAATCAGGCTAATAGCGCTAATAAGTTGAGCGCCAGGTCCTCAGCTCTCTGTTGACACATTTTCCTGTTTCTGTGGCTAAACAGAAGCTCGAGTGTTTGGCAACCCAGATGTATAGAGTTTAATGGAGTGGCCGCCCCATGCCAGGTTGCCATGCGCTTGCTCGTTTGACTGTATACGCGAACCCCAAGCTGAGAAATCAGAGAAAAAAACTGTACACGACCTATAGCATCGTGGAAAGTCGTCATTATGGGTCTTTGGAAGGTATTTGTCATTATTTATACGAGGCTGAAAGCAAAATTCTCCTGTCAGCGTGATTCATGTGCTGCAGTTAGCACTAGCATCAGAGACCTACCCTCATAGCGGGTCAATAAGCGGATAGGTATCCATCACGGTGACAACAAGATTTTCTTTGAAAGTTGGTCTTTGCTCCTGCCTGTGTTTTTCGGGAGTTTGTCGAGACACATCTTATGTTCTGCCTTGGGGGTTTGGTTATCTCTTCTTGTCATCAGAAAGAGACCTCGCTAACAAAGATGCTTAGAACTTCTGAAAACAAAATCCAAAATCCCTCAACTGTTTGTTTCCTTTGACCTATATAGTGACGAACAACCTTGAAGTAAGAACATGCATTCCCCTCACTGACTAGTCGTCTTTTTATTTTCCTTTTTAAGTCGTCTGTTTGAACAAAGAAATATTTTAAGAGGCTTGCAACTCTGCTGTGTACTCATGTGTGTTGGATGCTGCTGTGGGGCCAAATGCTGCAGTCCCCTGTTATTAGGCCTGCCCTATCATTACAGGATTAGATATAGGGCTTGGTCTAAGTGTATGTGCATGTGTGTGTTTGTGTGTGTGTACGCGCGCAGGCATGTATTTGCTTGCAGAACACATCTCCCCGTATTTCTTTATTATTTTTCTGCACGCATAGCTAAACAAATGTCAGCGCCACTTTCCCCCTCCTTGTATTTGTTATGCTAATCCCAAGTGTATGTGACCTCTCTTATAAATAACACTTTACTGAAGCGATTCGCAGGTTATTCAAACAGCGAATCGCTAATTGAATAGTGTTTGCGAGCGACGGGGAGGCTGAAAAACATTTGTGTCGTACGCCGCGAGTGACATCCATCATGGCGCAGTGGGGAGGCTCAGAAATGGAGAAATTGGCAAAGGATAAAAAAAAGGGGGATGGCGGTTGGAAAGAGGTCAGACCTGTATGACTTCCTTGGAAGAGGAAGGTGGAGAGAGAGAGACGAGAGAAGTGTGAATCAAATGGAGGAAAATAGAAGATTGTGAAAGCGTGCGAGGAAAGCTGGATTAAACAGCTTGGTGCATTTGTGAATCCTCATCCAGTTTTGCCTCCTACATCTGCACGCTTCACTTCCGCTCTGTGCTTTTATTCCACACACCAATTTGCATGTTCATGTGCTCAATTTACCCCATTTAGTGAAATACTGAAGAGAAACTTTCAAATTCAAACTAGGACTGCATATCTCTTAACTTGTTCATCAGGTTTCTGTTCTCTGGAGTGTGTGATTTGTAATCCATTAAACCATTTTAAATAACATTGTTTTCTTTTCTCTTTGTCTCTCCGTAATCTGTGAATATTTATTTAATTCTGTCTGTTGGCTTGGCTCACACACCTATGGGTGAGTGATGTTTTTAGGTCAAAAGGACTTTATAGTGTCTCGTTACTTGTAACATTGAAGCATTAGAAATAGGTCACAATAATAGTTTAAGAAGCACAATATAGAGAGATATATTGCGATAAATGATAATACTGAAACTATTTTATGCCACGAAACAATTAAAATAAAGGAGGATATACCCAATAAAACATTAGACATAGATTTACTGAACCTGACATAGCGTATTACAACAAAATTAACAAAAATCTGCACAAAGAAAAAGTACCCACTATAAATATTGTATTGTTCCAGCCATCATATACTGAATGATAAGCTGATATAATAATTATTGTGACAGGTATAACGGGAATTGATTTTACTTCCTTAATAGTTAAGACAACACATTACTTGGTTACTTTGGTTGATTACTTGTACTTGTAAACTGGCAATAGTTGTGTACTGCAGTAAATAGTACCAGCTTTTATAGTATTAGCACCTCCAGTGGAAAAGCTGGCCTAATGTAGCAAACATTACCAAATGTAGCTTGAATTTTGCTCTGCACGCTTTTTCTTTTACCCTATGGTGTTCACCTCACGCACAAATAAACAAGCTTAACCAGCGTCTAACACACACAAACACACGGATATACAAACACACACCAGGCGACAAAGGGGAGCGGTCCGGGTGAGGTTCAGGTCGGCCTCCGCTTTGCTCTGCCTCATTGACTAGGGATTCGTGATAGGCTTTGAACGACAATGCGCAGCTTAGGCACCAATGCACGTTCACACTTACTCTCCCCAATGACGATGCATCCAGAAGGGAGAGGGGCGTCCGCGGTACTGCTGCCCGTGCACTTCTCTGGCCCGACCACGGCGCAGGTGCTGGCTGTTTCTCTGTGCGCTTTCGGGCAGCCATTGTTGTTGTTACAGTGCAAGGTCAGACGTAATGACAAGCTGGCGGTACATAGAGTCTAGTCATAATAATAAACAGCACGCCGGCGGAGGTGTATCATTTTCACCACTCTGGCTTATGCCTATGTCTGGCAGTAACAGGTCCCAAATCGCACTCACAGCACGAACCAGGGGAGGTCCCACTGCTAACATGCGCTGACACAATTTCAGAGATGAAAACGGTAGTTGTGTTTGCTGGAGTGTAAAATATAGCTCCAAAGCAAAGGGGTGATTGCTAACTATTTATGTCTGAATGGGAGTTGAATAAGTGGTGGAAATGGGCTGATGTTGAAATTGACCCTTGTTAAAGCAGCTTGCAGTGAGCCTATAGGGTCACTTAAAGCACATATTTAGTTTTGGATGTAAATAATATCTCAGTTTCAACATTATTTTACTGCATAGCAAACATACGCTTTTATTGCCTTTTTAAAACTAGAAATCTGCATGGGAATGGAGCAGAAATTTAATATATACAGTAAACGGTTTAATGTAAACTGTTTAAAAGGAGGGACATTTTAGTAGCTGTAATTTTTATTGTTACTTTTGGACATAATGTTGTAAGAACTAGTATTTGTGGATAAACAGGCTTTACTGATGCCAAAGGAAAGTCAAATTTGTACGTAAAATTGCATTTGTGCTCATGTATGAAATCCTCAAATCCAAAATAGAGAATTGCTAAGACTGTTTTTATGGGGGTAGCAGTAGAATTGTTCGCTGAAAACGCTGGGAGCAGAATTTGACCCTTGCTACTGCAACATGCTATTCACTTAAGCTTCGAGAGCCACTCCCTATAGACACTTCTCATTGTGTTATTGTGTGAACTGGCTCTGTGAAGCTTCCAGACCATTTTACCCCGAGGCGTACAAGCCGCAGCAACATCTGAAATCTGTTTGTGCGTAGTCGTGTTTTTTCATGCCCAAGAAAGAGTACATTTTTGAAAATATTGATTACTATCATTTAACTGTAAAAGTAAGAGAATTCCCAAGTTGTGTCAAAATCTTCCAGTTGATTAAAGGTGCATTATGAAACTTTTTTGAACATGCTTGTTTCAATGGATATGTCATTACTCTGCCTTGAATTAGCCACAGTATGACATGAAACAGCTCTACTTTATATTTATTCAATTACAAGTGGTTTTATAGCTCAAAAAATGAATAGAAAAACAGGCATTCTGACTATGTGCGGTCGCCCCTCCACAGATCTGACCTGTAACTTGATCTGGTTTGGTCTACATGAAGATCCCAGACAAAGCTATAACAGTAAAGTCATACAATGCACTTTTAATGCTGGAATATTTTACATTATTTACGGAAAAGGTGCATTAAATCCAGTTCTGCTACGTGTTTGGTCAAATTTGCACGGAGGGAGTCGACTAAACACAAAAGAAAGAATTGTACTGAACTCTAACATACCACGCGGATCTTTTTAAACCAAGTAAGAGACAAAAAACATACACTTCTTTTTTCTGTCAGGGTAGACTTTCTCCGTCTGTAGTCCCACTTTTTCCTCATCTTTTACTGTCTTGTACCACAGCGGTCGAGATCATAACTGCGGTGACTTGCTGTGCTCGGAGCGGCAGGTAGTTAAACACTCGACATTTATAGCGTTCCTAGACTCCTTTTCAGAGAAGTCCGTTTTTGTTAAAAAGTTCAGATAGTGACCAAAATGACCCTTTGCGTTGCGCTGTGCAGAATGTGTGAACAGGCCTCAACATAAACTGTGTGAGGTATCAAAGTTAAGCCACTGCTAACTTTTGCCACGGTTGAGAGCTTCCCTTTTGTACCAGCTAACTTTATTACCCCGTATCCATTCAAGCCTTTTGTTGGGTTGTATATCTTGTAGAGTTTTACAACCTGTACCGCGCCACATGTGTGTGTGGGTGTGCCATTTCGAGTGAGCGAGTACACATGTGAGAGTGGGAAACTTTTCCTCGGAACATCTTGCCCTGGATTCCTTAAAAAAAATAAAAAAACAGGTCTAATTGCAAGTAATTACCCAGACGATGCCAATAAACTTTCACGATAACCCTTCTGGATTCCAAGCTCTGTATAACAAAAAGACATGATGAAATCTACAGTCATAAATGCACATCAAAGCAAGAATCTTGTTTATGAGTCTTTTATGGTGTCGGAGGTTGTAAAATTATCAAAAGTTGTATTGATCGTGTCTGCAGCTTTGTTCCTGACAGTTGTTTCATTTTATCTCCACAGAAACGCTTATGGACACGAAATGGGCTACGACGGAATTAGCATGGACGGCGCATCCGGAAACAGGGGTACGTTTTTGGACATTTTTCAAATAGGCTCGTCACGATAACGAATTTTGAAATATGATATATGAACTTTGAAACTAATTTATGCGACTGATGCAAAAACTTTAAAACAGGATTATCCAAAAAACCAAATGCTCTTATTCTATTCTAATATACATTTTTAAGAAGTAACTAATCCAAACTTTTACGACTTAAATCTTATTGTAGAGCCAAAAGAACTGCACAAAATTAAAAGTCAATATAGTAATTCTTGTGACAGGCTTATTTTCAAATCTAAACTTAAAATACATCAACATTTCATTTAGATGTACTTGATTACATATTACTATTCAACAAGATGCGCTTTTTAAGGCTAAAAAAGGCACCTGCCAATTCGATTTCACCGACCCACCCCAAGACAGATGTTAACTTTCGTCTTGCTCACTTAAAGACATAAAAATCCTCATGGACAAACCATTTGGACACTAAAATATATCTGTGCGTTGACCTTTTACATAGGCAGACGTCCAAATCTACCACACACAAAGTACCAGTGACAGGTCCGCGTTGCTTTCCCATGTGGTTCCTACAAAGGGTTCCATAGAGTGGCGTTAAAGAGCCTCCACCCTCCTCGACCATACTTCAAATGTGGAAGGCGCTCCTCCTCTTCGCTTTTGTGTTCGCCTTCTGACTTGGGCCTTGTTTTTTTGAAAGATGGCGCCCCATTTTTTCTTCATTGTTTTTACCTCATTGCCTTCACTCCAGATCCCACCCCAGCTGTTCCGAGTCACCCAACCTTCCTATTTGGCCTTTGGTTTGATTCAGAGTAACTAAGCGCTAATGAAGCCAGCCACACCAGACACCAGAGGAGCGAACAATCGGAGGTGCAGCCCCCCCTTCGCATCCTCCTTTCATGGCCTCCTCGCCCGTCCCTCCTCCTATCTGTCCATCTTCGGCTAGTTTAAGCTGCCATTCAACTCTGATCCCACCAACCCCATGAAGACAAACCCCTCCTCGCGTCTGTCAGCCAAAGTAGCAACAGATGCTCCTTTTGAAGACTTCTGCATACAGTGGAGCGCGCCGCACACTCCAGAGTTCCCATTCGCGAAGACAGGCAGTTGGTCTTGTTTATTCATTGTGGTTGAATGTGCAACAGTCAGTGCTTAAGCCTCTTTTGTACACCAGTTTTTCAGTGTATTCATGCAGTAGGACAAAACTTAACAATGGGTACTATGAACGCTCTGCCAGTCCTAAGCCTGGATAAATGATTATACAGTTCACTTGAGGTAAAATATTTGCTAAATCAATATACATTACTTGAAGTCAAACACATTATCACTATCAGGAACCATTTTGGAGTCCAGTAAGATTTCATAAAAGCCTGTCCGTAAATCACGAAGTCATGCTTGTGCATTGTTAGCATGCTAGTTGTTCCAGATGAACAGAAAACGTACATCAAAATTCTTGTGGAGGTGCAAATGCACAGAAGAGCAATTAAAAGTGAAAAAATTAGCACACTCAGATGGCCAATGTCCAAAAGCTATTTTTAATATTTAAATGTTCTATTTTGAAATATTAAAAAATAGCTTTTGGACATCGGCCATCTGAGTGTGCTATGCAGTTTTTGACACTTTTAGCATGCTAGTTGTTACCATGATGGCAAAACTCTGCTCTGTTCTCTGAATGCTATAAAAAAAGCACTTATAAACTCATTGTGGGGAATAATTACAATTGTAGGTATGTCTTACTCTGCAAACTGTTTAAAATGAACAAGTTCTGTTCTTCACGTACTTGAGACAGTAAAAAGCAGTGCCATTAAAGACTGAAATTTAAAAAGCTATTAGAAGTAGTAATCCTAAATTTAAACCAGCTGACAACTGAGAAACACAAGCTAAAATACACAAACAGCAATTTTCAGGTACTATTAAAGCCATCTGCGTCTCTGCCTTGGCGTGACCAAACGACCAAACACATCATGACATGTCAATTTGTCACAGTCATTTTATTTTCATACTTAATGCTCAACATCTGGATTGCGCATTACTCTGGCATACAGTACATAGGGAATCACACTTCATCCAAGTATCAAATAAGGATACTCGGATGCTACTGCTCAAAGTACGCAGACAGTAAATCGCATATCATGATCGTTACTGCGGAAATCAATGCCTAGAAACTTGACCTTTCTCACGTGACCTGCTTAATTCATTGAGGATTCACAAGTAGATAGTGGCTCGAGGACGTCTTGCCAGGTCTCACAATCGGCCCATACACAACAGTGGCGATGTCTCCTGCATATATTCATAGCTGTATTGCTCTTACGCAGTTGGTGATTTATGACTGCAAACTAAATAGCCATTGACACTTTATGCTTTTAGCCATCTCATTGACCCGGCTGGCGATTATTGATTCCCTATGGTTGCTTCTTCCTCCTTCTCTCGGCCTCTTGTCGGGCCATCCCTTCCTCCCTCTCTCTCCCTTGTGGCCTCCAGGGTCTTGGATGAATGGCCTTGTCTCTGCCACATCCATATCGCCGGCCTAATTAAGATGCCCACAGCTCACAGCAAAACAACTATCAGTGTTTTTCTATGCGGCTAAATGTCTAGTAAGGCAAAGTTTTATCCCCTATAGAACAACTGCAGACATTTCATTTAGTTTGATTGGATTAACTTTTTAAGTATTACGCCGTTATCAGGTTAGATGTAGGAGGAAGTAATAAGTAGTCACAACGCATACTGTGTGTGGACTGAGCTGGACAATGCATCACTGTCAGCGTTTTGAATATAAGCTGAATTTTAAGCGATACTGTAATGTGAATTTGCATATTTCTGTTAGGTTACCAGGTTATTATTTGACTGCTAAAAAAACTAAACAAAAAGGTGCACGATGTCACTTCTAAGGTGAGGGGGGGTCACTTATTTGCTTGTCTCCATGAAAAAACATTAATTTTTATCATTTCCAGTCTTGCTTCTACGTAGATCTGACCACTAACCTGAAGTTTATTTCCATACTGTGGAATAATCGATGCAAAAACGGCAATATGTCCACATAAGCAAGCAGAAAAGCCACATCGTCCACCTTTAACTCTCAATTACTCATCTTTACCCACGTATCTCCAAACTAGAAGGTCAGGAGAGCATCTGGCGTAAAACCAAAAATCTAAAAATTGAATATTTGGTACAACTCAAAATAGTTTCTCATTGTGTTAAGCAAAAACCATCTCCGTGTCTCACTAAATGATTTAATGACATTTGCTATTCAAGACTGAAAAATGCATTAGAGCTCGCCGAACCTTTTACGTTCTACTTTGCAGGCGCTCGTTTAGCCCTGTTTGTAATCACCACTCAGGAAATATACCCCGTTTTATCATAGCGAGGCTTCCCCTGGGTCTGCAGTGTTTTACAAATGCCTCCGAAGTCACGTAGAGACAGAAAACACGAAGGTTAACCGGTGCCTTTCGTCCCATTATTAAAACATGTTGTGATCATTGCTCTTTAGCTCATGTGTAATTGCTTGTGAAGGAGTGTAGCTGCTAATTTCACAGAGATATGGGGTAAACATGTTATGATAAGATGCTGACGCTTACTGTAATTGTGATGAATTCCCTGGCATCAATCTCAATTTTTCACCACAATAACCCGAGATGAAAGGTGTATCTCGACATAAGAGAGGAAGTGAATTTCGATATTACTTAAAAAGAGAAAGAAGAAAGACATTCCTTAGCTTTTGTTGCCCTGGGTCACAACCTCTGTCAAGTTACTTTGCATTCTTCTATTATGTAATGCGCATACAATTTGAGCACAAGATGTACCCCAGATAAACACAAGCATTTGGGTTTCAGACATATATTGCTTTGGAAATGTTTTCTTGTGCATGTCAGAATAGGTTACTGATTGTGGTTATTTTCTTCGCAGTGGGAAGAGGTCAGCGGCTACGACGATGCCATGAACCCCATCCGGACATACCAAGTGTGTAATGTACGTGAGCTCAACCAGAATAACTGGCTGCGGAGTGACTTCATCCCACGGAAGGATGTGCTGCGTGTGTATGTGGAGATGAAGTTCACTGTGCGTGACTGTAACAGCATTCCCAACATCCCCGGCTCCTGCAAAGAGACCTTCAACCTCTTTTATTATGAATCCGACTCAGATTCTGCCACTGCCACCAGCCCATTTTGGATGGAAAACCCTTACGTCAAAGTGGACACGATAGCTCCAGATGAGAGCTTCACGATGCTCGAATCTGGTCGCGTGAACACGAAAGTCCGAAGTTTTGGACCGTTATCGAAAGCTGGTTTCTACTTGGCCTTCCAGGATCTTGGAGCTTGCATGTCCTTGATCTCGGTCAGGGTGTTTTACAAAAAGTGCTCCACCACTATTGCCAACTTTGCTGTTTTTCCGGAGACAGCGACAGGAGCGGAGGCCACTTCTCTGGTGATTGCTCCTGGTACTTGTGTTCCTAATGCTTTGGAGGTGTCTGTGCCGCTCAAGCTCTACTGCAACGGTGACGGGGAGTGGATGGTCCCGGTCGGAGCCTGCACCTGCTCGGCTGGATTTGAACCAGCCATGAAGGATACTCAGTGTCAAGGTGAGTTTTATACACCAAATATCAGCGCAATAGTTTTGGGATTGTAAAAATATGTCATGCGCTACAGCCTCTACATAAAAAATAGGTTAAGCGTCTTCAAAGACCCATTAAATTATCCAGTCACTTCCAAAATTACAGCTAATGCACTCCATTTGTTATTCTTTTCTTTGCAGTTGTGGTCTGCATGAATCTTTATAATCCTAATCAAATACATTGTCGACTAATTAAGTAAAATAAATACAAATTGGTTGACTGAGACACTTTTGACCGATTAATTGACTTAAAGGACATAAAGGACCTGCTTGTCTGCATGGAAATACAGATTTTTCTAGTGTTTCAGAAAATAAATGAAACTTCTCTACTGCAGGGAGACATGCAGTTTACAGCAGTACCCGACATTACGTTTCAGATCTGTGGAGAGTCGCCCTTTTCACTGGAGGAATTATTGCATTTTTGAGCAATAAAAACACCCACAATGAATAAATGCTGGAAGTATATGTTTAATATCGCACCATGGAACCATTCCAGGCAAAGCAATACATCCATGGATTTTTCGGGCGGCCAGAAAAGTTACGCACTGCACCTACAGGGAGACACGGGAAAATAACTGTATGCGGCGTGACTGTGTTTTTAGGCTTTTCGCCCAATCAATAATGTATCACGTTACAGCTAAGCAACTTGGATTTGCATTTCGCGTATACTCGACGGCAGAGAGAATTACCGTGAGTCGTAAGTCACGCTGAAGGACACTTGATCTGGCCTGTAATTGGATGCATGCAAATTGTAAAAGCGTAGTATTGTTTTGCTGAAATCCTCCAGTACCTCCTCTCCCGCGTCATCACAAACCGTTTAGTCGCCTCGTTTTTCACTAATCCGCAGACAAGACGCTAAAATAACACGTGACCCCAGTTTGCGCCCGGCGTCTGGTACAGGTAAATAAATGGAAATGACAATCCTGGCTGGTTTGTGTTCACGAGGGCCAAGCTGGTTTCACGTTAGATGGGAAAACATGATGGGTGCACAGAGGTTGAGGTAAAGGTGAATTTAAACAGCGAGGTCCGGGCTTAAACGGTC